>PVKM010051658.1:0-10425 GCA_004027735.1 Carollia perspicillata
CAAAAAAAAAAAAAAGAAGAAGAAGAAGCAGAAAATTATGTCTGAAAGGATTTTTTGTCCTGCCGTCATTTCGTACAACATTTAGTTCAGTTGACATGACACTGTGCCTTTTGTTACATAAAACTGTCACGTCGTCCCCTTCTGGTTAGCTGCAGTTTCTGCCCGAGTCAGTGATGTCTGTCAGAGCCGTCAGATAATGAAGGGTCTTAACGCTGTATTGGCTGCAGGAAGGATGCTTTTTGATGTCTTTTAAAATGTTACCAAATCAGGTTCAAACACATATTAGAAATGAAAAAAATGATATCAGCTTTGTAAAGGATATAATTAACTGGAAAATGAGGACATCTCTAATATACATGTTATATATTATTTGATAGTCTTATGAGCTTTCTAAAAGTTGGTCGCAGATGTACCCCTCTGGCAGAAAGAAAACTTTTGTTCCAAAGCAAAGCAGTGGCTCGAGAGCCCTGAGCTTCTCTCCATTTTTCTCTGTGTGTAATAACAGCGGTCGTGAGAGTGAGAATTCATATCAGCTTCCGTTACCTGCGGAGGAACTCCTGGCGTGTGGTTAGATCATAAGAGGCAGTTGTCGTTGGCTGTTACTCTCGTCCATCCGGCAGCCTTGGCTCTCATAGTGTTTGTGAGCAGGAAGCCAAGTCACGAGCTGCGGGGGTCTCATCCGTCCCTCCACCTGAAAACTGTCAGGGAAAGCTCCTTGGGTGCTTGCGGTGAACTGAAGACTTGACTTCCGTGCTTTAGTTAAGCTGATCTCACTATACGTTGCTAGGCTCAGGGTTAGTGTGCTCGCGTCTTCATGGTTTCAGTCCCTAACCAAGCAAACAGCATCCACACCAATTGTTATTCCCGCCTCCAGGAACCACCTCCCGAAATTTCTGTGTGTCAGCATTCGAGTTTGGAATGCTCGCACACCCTCTTTTCTGACCCCTAAGCAGCCCCTGCACACCGGTTTCCGCTTGTTGGAAATAGTCAGAGTTTGTATACTTATATTTACATTTACATTTATATTTACATTTATATTTATATTTATTTATATTCATTTATGGGATGGGGGAGACTGGATGAAAAAAGGTAAAGGCGTCACCCAAAGAATTTAGCCAAAGAATTTGTTTCTCTTTTATACCTGACGTGACTGAGGGTGTTTGGTTTCATGACACCGACGTAGGTGTCCCTTGGGTCCGTGTTGCCTCTAGAAATGGTGGGAGTGGAAGGGTGCACCCACCGTTGTGTGTGCACCCACACATGGACTGTGCCCAGCGCTGCATCACATCAAACGTTCAAACACCTCTGAATTCTCCCAAAACATTCCTTATGTATAAACAGTAAGGTGGTGACTCGGTAGACTTTATCGGACAGAGTATGGATTGAGGATAATGGGTTGATATATTAACTGTTTTCCAATGTCCTGTCACACATGTGCTCTCATGATGAATTAGTCCTCTTGAATTCTGTACATCAAGGTTATGAGAATGCATTTCAACCAATTGTAAGTTAATTTTTGTATCCCTAAACTTGGTGCCACTTTTTAGGGTTTTCATCAAAACTGTTTAAAACTTAAAAATATGTCTGCTATGAAGCTGGCTACTCTTCTTTGCGTATGAGTTTCGGCGATGGGCTTGGAGAGAGAGAGTCCACGTAACGCTCTCAGTGGTGCGCGAAATGCTCTGTGAAATTCTACAGGCCTTCCTGAGGGCTTACCAAAAATGTCTTCGGTACAAGAGCAAATAGAGAGCCAACCAAAAAGGTTTAAGTTAACTTTATAATACTCATATTCTTCAGAAAAGAGAGAATATAGTCACTTTCAAAAATAACATTTAATAAAATAATTACTTAATTTATTATAAAATAATATTCTGACAAAATTCTAGACTATGTAAATCCACGAAAGTGCCAGTATCCTGACCCAGCTAAGTGTGTCGCCACAGGCACGTTCAGCAGTAAAAGTCCCAGCCTGGGTCTACAATTCAGACATATGTAGGTCATTCTGAAGGATACTGGGTTACAGTCACTAAAGCTCCATTTTACGATTGATTGAGTGTATTTCTGGGTAATGATTTATTGTGAAAATAGACCTAAAGTTGGATGCAGAGACAATAGATCATTATCTAAGCAATTTACAGATTACAACCATATTTTTCGGTGTTTTCACTCTGGCCCAGCCTTATTGAAATGATGTCTAGGTCTTTGCATCAGGATCCTGCAATACAGTAGCCAGGGAAAACAAAGAGCCAATACATTACGTGGGCAAATTGGTGGCCACATCGATGTTGGCAAGTGCACCAGCGTTTGAGGAAAGTGATGGTAAAACAAAACATATGCGAATTTGTTGGCGACAGATGCAGCAGTGTTTACAGGGAGATTTACAGTGTTTGTTAATGTTAGTACAATGAGGAATCTATGGCGTTAGTGAGCAAGGGAGAACAAGAGCAAGGGATGGCAGACATTATCACTATCAGCTATTAAATGGGGGGCACCACTAGAGGCCCTGAAGACATTAAAAGAAATCAAGAAATTATTCCAGTCTACTGTATGCCAACCCATTCAAAAATTTAGATGAACAGGACAGATGCTTTTAAAAGCAGAAGTTATCGAAACTGACTCAAGAAAAAGATGAAGAAATGAACAGCCTTACATCCACTAAGTAAAATAAATTTGTTACTAAAAGCTCTTAGCAAATGAAAGTAAAGACCCAGACAGCTTCACTGGTTTCTATCAAACATTTAATACCAATCATACACAAATGCTTAAAGGAAAAAGAGGAAGTAGTGGCAACATTCTCAAATATTATATGCGCCAGAATCATCCCAGCACCAAAACCAAATAAAGATATAATAAGAAATAACAGATTCGTATCCATGTGTAATTACAAATAGTAAGACAATAGTAGCCAATAGTAGCAAATAGAAATATATATAGGAAGGTGCTGTTCATGACCAAGTGGGATGTATCTCAGGAATAGATTGACATTCAAAAAGCAATCAATGTAATCAATAAATTAACAGAATACGGGGGGGGGGGGACATGTGTTTATATTTATAGATACGTCAAGGCATTTGAAAAGATTCAACATGCACTCATGATAAAATTCCCAGATGACTGGAAATAGAACTCGCTGAACCCAATAGAGAAATCCATGGACATTTACAATAGCATCATATTTAATGGCGAAATAAAGAACGGTTTGCCCCTAATATTATGAACAAGGCAAACAATGTTTACTCTCCCCACCTCTGTTCTGATACTTATCAAAGGTCTTAGCTAGTTTAAGAAAGCAAGGAAATGGAATACAAGGCATACAAATTTGAAGGAAGATTGTTGGAATTCACATACGATGCAATTGTGTATGCTGATACCAAACAACAGAAGTAGGGTTCTGCTGATGTTGACCATCAAGAAGCAGGCCTCAGTGGGTTCCTGCCCTTTGTATCAACTCCAAAATTTCGGAACACTCCTTCACCATGAGGAGACACGTCTCTGTGTTGCAAGCCCCTCATTATTTACACAGAGTTGAAGGAATCCTTATAGCTACCGTCGCCCTTGTCACTTGACACAGGTTTCACCTGCCAGAGGAATCAGAGAAAGACTTCCACGAAAATAAGATCATTGCGCAACTGCGTGGGGCGTGGGTGTCGTACCGTGGACACTGCTGACAGCAAGCACTTCACGCTTCCATGGGTCCGTGCAGCAGGGGAGGCTTCCAGATGCTGGGCAAGGCAGAAGCGTTTGGGGGCTGGAGGCAGAGTTAGTTCCGGGCCCCATCAGGTTCGTCGTGGCTTGTGGTCCATGGAGACGTCGCCTGAGTTAGCAGCAAGACTCTCAAGTGTGATTGGGGTGGTTCCCGAATCTTAACCATCTCTCTTGGTTTCCGTTTGCTGGAGTGGATTCAGTGGGAGGAACCTGAAAATCCAGGTAGATGTAACAAGTGTTGGAAATCTCGAGGCATATCTGTGGCTCTCAGCCACTGACTTCATTGCCTACCTGAATTATGCCCCTCGTTGCCTGCCTGCTGCTCCACCTCACCTGCCACGCCTCCCCGGGACCACCAGGTCTCATCAGACTCGACAGACTCATGTCAGATGCACCAAAACACAGAGGTTGCACTTAGCTTCTTCTCTCCTGCCTTTCTGTATATTTCTGCCCAGAGAGGGTAAATGTATACAGTGTTTTGCCATGTATAATGTAAACCCATGTTTTTGGCCCATACTTTCAGGAAAACATCTTTTGTTTTCATTTTTAAATTCCATTTCTTATTTATGTATTTAGATACTTGCTTTTTGTCTTACAAAGAAATTTTAGCATTTGTTTTTGAACATATGGATATTGTTATCACTTTCTAGAGTTATGCTTTTAATGCATAAGCATAAATAAAAGAATTAAAAACATTTACGTAGATACAGAATTAGTACTACCCACATGTATTGTGTATCCTTATTTTTCCCTCAAAATTTTGGGCAAGAAAGTGTGTATTATACATGTCAAACTACGGTAACCCCTTGCTGCTGTGCAATCTATGTGTACAGGGTTAATGTAAACAAATTGGAAGAAGAAAAGCACATTGCTTTAAATACTAAAATTTTACCCTGCCTATTTGCATATTTGTAGATTTGATCCTTGCAAGGAGATAATATACTATTTTCCCAGCATCCATAAAATACAAATGTTTATTTAAAAATAACTGCCATATCTATTAATAAATTGTAAAAGAATAAATTACATAGGCCATATTTTTCTACCTACAAGAAAAATAGTTCAGAAAATTAATTTTTCTGAATCTCAATTGCTTAGTAATTTAAATACATCAAATAACTTTTGGATCACAGCCAAAAATAAACCGATTACAGAAAAAATCACTAACAATGAAAACTCTAAGTTTCTAAGCTGAAGCCAAAATGATATTTATTGTACTAGAAAATTTCTCCCATCTTGGTGAACATTCCAAGTCTCAGTTGGACTTGAATTTTTTGCAAGCTTTTAATTGCTTCCTTTCTTCTTTAAAGGATAATCTCCATCTGTATTTGTGGAAATCTTAATGCTGAAAGTTGCCTCCCGAGTTCATAAAGGACTAACATCGGGATGTAAGTTGGCTGTTCCACGTCATTGCTGCAGACCTGGCCACGAGCACATGCTCCCCTACTGCTCAGTCTGTGATTAGATTGTATTGAAAGGCAAGTGCCCTGACCCTGAAGTTCCCTGGTGTAATCAGATCCTGTATTTTTATCAGGTAAATGAACAACCTCTCGGTAGCTTGCTCATGTTCTTCATTCTCCCAGAGAACGTCTTCTCCATCTTGCATCAAAGGGCAGAGCACAGGAACCTGAGAAGTCCCTCTCCACGGTCGGAGGCAGCTCTGTGCACAGATCACGTGAGATCAGACACGCATGTTTTCCAGTCTTTTTTCATCCCCTGCTATGTTCCTGGCCCGTCAGGAACTGAGCCGCTTTTCAGTAAAACCACTCGGAAACTAACCCACATTAACGGCAGACCTTAAGAGGTCCTGTCCGCAGGTGACCCACCTGCATCAGAAGCACCTGGAGGTTCTCCAGCTCATCCGCCCTGCCTCAGTCAAGGGGTGTTCTGGGCATGTCGGCCTGGCCCTTCAAGAAGTTGTCACTGATCCGGGACTCAGGCTGAGTGGCCTTCTTCCTGGTACTGCGTGTGGAAAAGAGACCAGTTTGGGTGTGGAAACAGAAAATGTGGCTTCCTTACACTGTCATGACATTACACAACAGGCAACATGAGATGCCGCATGGCCAGTCCCAAGGAGACAGGGTCAGTTGTCCCGGAATTCAGCTATGGGGGAAGTTTTCACCGTTCCTTTAGAAATTACACAGTGACCACCGGACTGTTGGAGAGGAGTGTCCCACAGAGGGAGCATCACGAGGAACCCAAGGAAAGCGAGGACTCATGTGGACCCCGAACTCCGAGCACATCCCCCAGTTTCCTCCCTCCGACCCCCGTCGGTGAGCATGGCGAGAACAACGTCTCAGTGACCCTACATCTCAAGGAAGGGGCTCACAGAGCTCCCCGCTCTGTTCATTCAAAAGGGTGCAAATAGAAAGAATACCAGCTACCACAATAATGCCCATCTGAACAGAAATAAATACAGAATAGGAGAGAATTTAAAATAGAAAACGATGACAAATGGGTGAACCTGAATAGGACTCTGTATGAATGTAACTTTGTGAATAGTATTGCATTAGTATCACTACATTAATAAAATAAATCAAATAAAGTCCATCCATGTTACCTTCAAGCTACCATTTGTTTTTAAAAATCTAAACCATATGCCTTGTTAAGAAATCCATCATTAGTAATAGTAATTATTTTCTGTAGTCTGTCTTAATTATACTTATCATTGCCAATACTTTTCTTCTTTCATAAAAATAATGTTTGCCATCTTTATTTATGATGGTTTTTGTGGATAAAAAATAGGATTGAGTGGACAATAACCCTTTACGTCCTCTCTCTGAATTCATAGATACAAGCCGTCCCTGCACGCCTGGGCTTCCTGTTACAGTTTTTAGCTTCACGTGTTGGTTCCCCAGTCGGCGTTCCACATATAATTTCTCCGTGCAAATCAACTGCTTCTGATTCCCAGAATTCTAAACAGGCACCGTATTTCAGTTTCTGCATGTCGTGCTGGGATTTCCTCTGTCCATTAAAATAAATGAACGAGAATAAGGTTCTGATGGGAGTTCCTCCGGTGACTCGTCCTCGTCTGTCAGTTTACTCACAGCCAAGTGCCAGCTGTCCCAGACTACGCAGTATTCCTCAAGACTGTCTCAATATGCACGTTCAATTTCTCATTGTTACATCTTGATTTGTCAATTTTGAAGAAAGTTGTTTAAAAAATATGCTTTCTGGGACTCTGCCTACTTCTTTTTGCCACTTTATTAGGTTTTCTTTTTATATATTGTAACTGTGTGGCTAGAAACACAAAGGTGGGTGTGTATTGTGTAGGTATAAGTTTCCCTATTACTAACAGAAAACAAAGAGTGTACCATTGCATTTAATCGGACGAGCTCTGGAACCAGGCCACCTGGAACTGAACTGAGCCTTTCCCACGTAATAACTGTCTGACTGGGCAAGCCAGAGAGGCACTCTGTGCCTCAGTTTCCTCATCTTAACCCTGTGAGTGAGGGTAATAATAGTCTTGACCTCACAGCTTCGTAATGAATAGTAAAACCCTGACAACTTAGAAGATGACCGGGACTCACTGAGCACTCCATCCATGACTGTCACATTATTATAGATTTTTCCCTCTGTTCCTTTCAAAGCTTTGTCCCCGGAATTCTACCTCTCACCCAAGTACCGCCTGCTTCTGCCTTGTTAGCATCTGCTTGTTGTCGTTTCCCTTAGGGTCTGTCTTCCACTTTGGTTTTGAGTATGTGTCGCCTCCAGAGAGCACACTTCAGAATGACTTTCGAGTCACATTTTCTGGTTCTGTTCTTTCCCTGATGAACCATCGCTGTCATCAGTCCTTGACACTGCTTTTCTAACTGGACTGGAGATAGTAAGCACGTCCATTTTATCCAGGCTTTTAGCTCCAGATCATGAACTTCAGACAATCCGGTTACTGAGAAGTAACGAGGAACGGTAAGTTTTACTCTTTTCCCCATTTTCACTGCTTCTTAAATCCAACTTCTTCCTCTTTATTTTTTTCTTTTTCTGTTTCTTTTCTTCTCAAGGTATACTTCTTACAGTCCTGTCTTTTAATGATATCCTGAGTTTGTTCATCCCGTAAGTGTTTACTCGGCCTTCCTATATATTTGGGTATGGATGCCTATATTCCCAATTGTTCTTGTTCTGAAATTTGTAAGCGTTTCTCCATCATGTTGAAGTAGCCAATGATGCTGTGAGAAATTTGAAGCAAATAGGTCACTCCTTCCTTTATAACAATCTAGTTTATTCTCTGGAGAAACTTCTAGCGTTGGGAGGCATCACGGTGCCCTGGGAGTTCCCAAGGAAGGCCCTGGGTGAGTGAGTGCGAACTCTTCTGCCCACGCTGGTGGGGTGAGTAGCCCCTCGGTATCAACCCCGTGATTGTTTCATGGAAAAAGAGTATCTGAAGATGTAATTAAACCTGTTAATCAGTTGATCTTAGAGCAGGGAGATTATCTGGTGAGTACGAGGTCTCTGCTGGTAGCTGAGGTAGGCGCTAGGGAGTTGAAACGTGAGGAGAATTCAACAAGAGGGAGTTTCTCTATTGCTGACATAGAGGTGGTCATGGTTTTGTTAAGTCACCATTTGTTAAGTAGGTCCCCTGGGTGCTGGATGGTAAGATGTGGATGACAAAAGATCATAAAAGAAATCAAGATAGAAAAGTTCATTACTCCCAGGTCCTAGAAGAAGCGCACGGCCCACCTTCCACCCCAAGGGGCCACACAGGGAGATCAAGATGGAGTTCAGGCAGAGAAGAAGGCAGAATCTGGGGTACATGCCTTTAGTAGGTCTGTGGGTGGAGTGCTTTGGGGTTCCCAGGCTAAGACCTGATTGATCAAGTCAAACCAAAAGAGCTGGGGTTTAGGTAAGCTCTGTGGGGGTCTCATCTGAGTAAGAGGTGCAGAAGGGAAGGCCGGAAGGCAAGGGACACTGTCACAGGGACCACTGGGAAAGTCACATCAGGGCCATGCATGGCTTATGACCCTGTGGGCTGCTATTGAGGACATGTGCTTGCATGAGTGTCAGTTGCAGGTCCCTGTCACCTGGCCAGATGAAATGGATGCTGTGGCAGCAACACCATGGAGTCACTTAGGTAACGGTCACAGGTACAAACCCGATGTGGCCTCCAGGAGCAAAGAGTCGTCTCCAGTGGAGACAAATCTCAAGCCTCCAGCCACAGTGAACCGAATTCCACCAACAACTTGAAGGCATTTGAAGTAGTTTCTTCTCAGACAGGAAGCCAGCTGGGCTGGCAACTGGTGGGGCCTGAAGCACAGAACCCAGACAAACCTGTGTGGATGTCCGCCCTACAGAGCCGTGACCTAATGAATGGGGGTTGTTTTAATCCACCACTCGTGTAGCAAATGTTTACACTGCAGTAGGAAAACAACAAATGCACGATGTCTCTTATGCCCTATTCTCAGCCTGCGCTTGGTCCTATCATTGCTGTGGCCACCAGCTTGCGTGGGCGCCTTGTCTGCAGTGCGCCCCTCATCTCTCAGTTCATGAACCAGGCCTCCTCTGACGCTGTGGGCTGGGACACCCATGGGAATGGACTTGGCAGTCACTCACTGCAGCCTGGGGGTAAAGAGGCCATGTAGGGCACCCTTGACCACTGGGGCAAGAGGCAGAAATAAACTGACCTTGAAGCTTAATTCTCTAGTGAATAAATCTGTGACATAGACTTTGTGGCTTCTTGAAGGGTCCTCACAGGGTCAAGTTGTCTAGACTTGCGGCCACTAAAAAACTGACCCTTTAACTGATTCCCTGGCAGTCATCCAGTCCTCATCCCTGGGATCACTGACCATAGAACTACCTTTAAGAATGCCTGGTTTCAGCCTCTGGTTTCTACTCGGGCAGCAGAGGGTGGGCAGTGACTTTTCCGTGCCTCCAGGCTCTGGTTTCCTTCTTTTGGGCTAAAGAGTGAACATGTTTATGATTTTTACTGAAAGTATGGAGCTACCAGTAGTTTATATTTTCCAAGCCTTTTCTAGAATTTTCAGTGGGGAAATGAGGCTGCCAATATCTGTCTGCCAACACAGATTTCTCCCCATGCATACAATTTGACTGTGGTAAATCAGATCATAAACTTTTTGATAATTTTCCTTTTCTTCGTTTTCAGTACACTAAATATCCTGTATGTGGACCCAGGCTCGTGGGGTCTGCCACTTGTAGATGAGATACGAGGAGTTCACATGGACTACTGAGTCCTGTGGAGGAAAAGGGACGGTGTGGCTTCTCTCTTAAGGGGAGAAAAAAGCCGTGGCCCTTGCCGAGACCGGCCTTTATTTCTTTTCTGGGCACATTACAGGATGGTCTTCATTTACTGCACACAGGTTTGCTTTAGGTGGTGACCTTTTACAGAAAGCAAAGGGGACAATGCCACTGATCACATCACAGAAGAGGGATATTTGCAAATGAAAAGGGAAAAGTAGTTGAACCAGTTACACTCATCCTTGGAAGGTTTAGGATGGATTTTAGGAAGTTACTTTGCAGTAAATGTTTGCTGCCTCAATTCAGGGTGAGGGAGTTGTAGCAAAAGCAAGTCTCATAGCAGTCTAGGTATAGTGCAGGCCTGATTCCCCACGGGAGAACCTATCCATGGGCATGGGTCCTGTGCATCTCCTAGTGGGAGCTGGGCCCCTGCCACACAGAACGGTCTCCTATAATCCTGAATTGATACCTTTACTTATTTGAATAAATTATCTTTATGTTGCAACAGTGTGCATGCATGGGAATGTAGAC
>PVKM010051659.1:0-10429 GCA_004027735.1 Carollia perspicillata
ACCTGACACATAGTAGGTCGTAGGTAGTAGGCAGCCACAGCCCCTGTGGAGCACACAAGTGTGTGCCAGGCATTGTGATGAGCAACAGCAATAAAACACCCATTTACTGGGCACCCGCTATGTATCGGGCAGCATGCCAAATAGAACAGCAACAAAAGCCCTGTTTACTAGGCACCTACTATGTGCCAGGCATGGTGCTAAGGACTTCACAGAATAACAGCAAAAGCATCTATTTGTTAAAACTCTCACTATATGTTAAGCACCATGCCAAGTGCTTCATAGAATAGTACATGTACTTATTTACTGAACATCTAACTATGTGCTAAACCTGCCAGGGGAGCAGCAATAAAAGCCCCACTTATGGGGCACCTACTATGTGCCAGCCACCATGCCAAAGTGGAATAGCAATAAAGCCCCATTTATTAGGTAACTACTGTGTGCCAGGCACTGTGCCAAAAAAAAAAAGCTCCATTTATTGGGCACCTACTGTGTGCCAGGGATGGGTAACAGTAAATACATTAGTTTACTAAACATCTACTGTATGCTAGAGGAATAGCAATAAAAGTTCCATTTATTAGGCACCCGGAGCTTCACAGAGTGACAGTATTTATTTATTGAACACCTACTGTGTGCCAGGGACTATGCTAGGTAATAGCAGTAAAAGCCACATTTATTGGGCATCCGCTGTATGCTAGGCATCGTGCTAAAGCTTCACAGGGTAGCAATAAATGCATTTACTTACTGAACACCTACTGTGTGCCAGGGGAATAGAACATTAGGGGAACAACAGTAATAGCCCCTACTGTGTGCTTGGCATGGTGCTAAGAACTTCCTAAGTTCACAGTAAAAGCACCTATTTCCTGAACACCTGCTCTACAAAAGACCCCAGAGGCTACCCCACGGCTTACATCAACCAGGACCCAGTCTAGGCCTCGCTGAAACTGATGCGGATGTCTTAAGCACCTACTATGTACCAGTTAACATGCCAGAGGCTGTACAGAGTAATACCACAAGTGTCTGCTTATTACACACCTACTGTGCTGGTCCTAGGCTCAGAGATTTACAGAGAGCACACCCCATATTTAGTTCCTACTGTGTGCCAAGGTCTTGATATATCAGAGTTGTTTTGAGCCCCCACTCTGCACCTGGCACCACACTAATCATCAAAGATCAACAACAAGTCTTATTCGTGGAGCACCTACTATGGGCTGGGCACCACAATGGCCCTCTAAAGATAAAAACAGCAGTTGCCTTTTATGTAGCATCTACATGTGCCACCAGGCGCTGTGCCAAGGACTTTACCAGATAACCAGTAGTCTCCACATTCTAAAAAGCACGCACTGTGTGCTAGGCACTATACTAGGGGGTTAACTGAAAGAACAGGAACAGTTCCCACATATAAAGCACCTACTATGCGTTAGGCACTGTACTGAGGGCCTTGCAGAACATTAATAGTTTTCACTTCTTAAGCATCTACTACATGCCAAGAACTGTATTACTGGATAACAGTAGTAGTCGCCATGTGTTAAGCACCTACTGTGTGCCAGGCACTATGCTAAGGGCCTTATATAAAAATGGTACTAGTTCTTATTGAGCACCAGTTACTTGCATGCACGGTGCCTGGGGCTTTGAAGATAATAAGCTCCATATTCTGAGCAAAAACCGAGTCCTGGCACCTTGTCAAGCCCTTTCAGGCTGAGAGCGGCTCCCATCTGCACACCTACTTTGTGCCCAGCACCAAGCTGACTTCTTTAAAGAAAGCACCATTTGTTGCATGCCAGGCATTGTACCAAGGACTTTGCAAACCAGTAATAGTAGCCCTCATGTTTTGGGTACCTACTGTGTGCCTGGAATGAGGTTAACTTTGTGACAAACTGCTAATAGCTTCGATTCATTGAGTGTCAATGACATGCTCAGGTCACAATGATATGCACTGTGATCATCTGTGTTTAGATATAAAGCAGCAGCTGCATAGCTGGAGCACCTACTGTGTGCTAGGCAACATTCTTAACAGTCACAGTTCCCACAATTAAGCACCTACTGTGTGTGTTAAAGGCTTTATGAAATAGTCTCCACGTGTTGAGCACTCACTATGGACCAGGACCTGTGTGAAGGGCATTAGGGATAATAAACCTCAAGTTCTACACACCTTTTGCACACCCAGCACCCTAAGCACTTTACAGACTCAAAATGCATCCCACTGATCATGCCTCATTTAATATTCACGGCCGCCCTACGGAGCCAGAACCATCGCCCCTTCAGCTCCGCCCCATGGTATAGGTGGGGAACCAGATTCAAAAACCCACCTGCCTGGGTTTTCTGTTATCACTGATTGAGTACCTACTGGGCGCTCTTCATATAGCACCGCCCACTTTATAGATGAGGAAACTGAGGCCAGGAAATGGCAACCTGCCAGCCCAAGGGCATGTGGCAAGAGGCAGGGTGGGAACCTGAGCTCAGCCCCTCTCCGAGAGTGGCCTCGGCGTGTGGCTGGGAATCCTGACCTCAGCTGGCACTGTCTGTGAGCCCTGGGCAGTTAAGGGTGGCTGGAACTGCACTGCCCCTGCCGCCCAGGACGCAAGTCCGCCTTGCCTAGAGGGGGGCCTAGAAAAGTCACTGGCCTTGCTGGATGTCAAGGCACAGAGGACCCTCCCCATCGTGCCAGCCCCATTTGTTCGCCGGACATGTGTTTGCAGAGTGCTCACTGTGTGCCCACCCTGAGCCAGACCCTGGGATCCAGAGAGGATCAGAAGCCTCTGTCTTCAAATTCATCAGGCTACAAGAGCCCTCAGAGGCTATTCCACCAACCCACTTCAAACTACAATGACCCCGCAGCTTCCCTCGAGGTGAAATACCAGAGTGCCCCTTCCCGCATTTCTTGACCAGCCACCCCAATCAAAAGTGCCCAGGGGAATCAGGCAGGAGCGAAGAAACCAACCAAGGAATGTGCCAGAAGGAATGGATTCGCTGAGAAAGGGGGAGGAAAAGTAAAACCAAAACCATAATAAAATATAAAACAACAGTGACGGTGATGATGATGAGGAAAACCATAATAAAAGAAAGACGCCTTCCAGGAAACTCCCAGTCTGGTTACCTACCTTCCACTCTTCAACTGCTAACTTATATGACTTTCTTACGAGGGAGGGAATGGCGAATGCTGAGCTACAAGGCCAGACCGAGCTCTGGGTGGGTCTCCAGACGCAAGCGGGCCTACAGCCCTGCTCTGGCCCCCAGTGTGGCCACGCTGCGGTTCCAGACTGGTGCCGATGAGGCGGGGAGGGGGGATGGTGTCAGGGGAGACCCACGGCTGAGTGGTCTGGCCTCCACCTACCCTTGAGTTCAGCCTAAGAAGCCTGCAGCCCCGGGGGAGACACGCCTGGCCCTGAGTCTTGACTGCCAGTTTTCTCAGGCCCCGCCCATCCTGGGGTGAGAAGTGAAGAGTCCCTTCTCGCCCGGTCCCTGTCCTGGGCCGCCCCGAGGTCCGCATGGCTGGGCCGAAGCCACTTTCTTGACGGCCCTGTAGGCCGCCTCCTTCACAATACGGCCCAACCTGCATGGCATCTCAGGAGGGGGCAGGTATGGACGGAAATCAGGCAGGTGTGTGCAGCATCGTGTGACTCCAGATTCCCCACGCCTGGGCAGGCCGGCCTCTTGGCAGTGGGGCCGAGAATTTTGGGGGCTGAATTTGGGCTCTGGACTGTCCATGCAGCCCAGAGCTGCAGGGGCCGGGAAGGGACATGCAGGGTGGGCCGTCTTTGTGAACCTGCTTGAGACCAGCGCGTACTCACCTGGGTGGCACCTGTGCCAGTCTCTCACGTGGCTGCCCAAGCCACAGGACACCCTCACTGATCGCCTCACGCACAAGAACGCCCAGACGCCTGTGACCTGCAGAGCGCTGGGCTCGGCACGGAGGAGCGTGGAGGAAGGAAGGGGCTGGGGGTGGCAGGGTCCTGTGTCTCCGAGGCCCCTGACCCCAGCAGCTCAGACACCCTGACCTGAGTTGCTGTCATTCTCGACTGACCAGTGATGTCCCCAGGTGCACACACCTGGCGGGGGGCGGGGGGGGCAGCTCGAATGTTTGCACACTGAGGCTGCTTCCGGTACAAGGCCTGGGCGGCTACTGGTGACTGACTGAGAAGTGGGAGGGGAGGAGGGCCACAACGACGAAGGCCACAGCAGCGGAGGCCACAGCAGCGGCCACGCCGGGCTAGGCTGAGCAGAGAGGAGAGAGCAGAGGGGAGAGAGGGAGGCAGCGCAACGGCGGGAGGAGGGGCCTGCACACGCTCTCTGAGCTCAGAGCAGGCAGGCAGGGTGGTGGCGGGGGCCACAGTGTGGCCCAGAGCCAGCTCCCAGCTGCAGTGTACGGGCCAAAAGGTAGCTTGTTTGTGATGGGGAGGCCGGGCGGGCACAGCACAGAACTCTAGGAATTCGAGAGCCCTGTACCGGGCCCTGCAATACCCCCAAAACCCAGTGTCAGCTCTGGCCCCACCACCCCTGCCCCCGGCCATGGGGACCCTGTGGTGGGGGGAGGAAGGGCCACCAGGGGAGCTGAGATGGGCTCCGTACCCTTTTCTCTCCCTGGGGTGCAAGATGCGACAGCCTTGTGTACCCGTCTAATCAGCCCCAAACCAGGGCGAGGAAGAGAGAGGTGCAGTTAGCAACTCCTCCCAAACTAAGGGCAAAACCACAAAAGCAGCCCCCAGCAAGACAGAAAGCAGAGCCCGCAGAGCCCGCAGAACCCCGCTGCCCTGGCGGGAAGAGCGAGGACAGCCCTGGTGGGTGGGCCTGAGGTCCGGGAGTGAAGAGGGGATGGGCCAGAGGCGCCCCCACCCCCTACAGCAGGCTCAGCCTAGGTCAATGTGCACAGAGGACATCTGCGACGGCCAAGGGTCCCCCCCCAAAGACGAGGGCGGGGTCCGCGAGACACCTACTGGACTGCAGCGTGCGCTGCCGCACCACCGAGGTGAAGGCGCCCAGGCCCTCGGGAGAGTGTGCCGCCAGGCGGAAGGCATACTCTGTGTTGGGCTTGAGGTCATCCACCACGAACATCGTGGCTGGGTCGAAGGTCCTCCTGACCTGGGAGCAGGGACGGGGTGGGGGGGGTGGGCGGTGAGAGAGAGACAGAGACAGAGAAACAGAGATTTAGAGATGACAATCAAGACAGAAATGGGCCCGGAAAGAGGGAGATGCCGACAGGCATAAACAGAGAGATCACGGAAGAGACGAACACAAAGAGACACAGGAGGAGAAGAAATGGAAAGACTCACAGAGACAGAGGCACCGATGAATTACAGTTAGGGAAAGAGGGTGAGACACAGCGGTGAAGAGGGAGAAAAAAGTGGGCACAGGAAAGAGGGAGAAAGAGACGGAGAAACAGCGAGGAGAGGTGGGAAAATCAGCAAGCAACACGGGGCAGGGAGAGGAGGGAGGCGGTGTCGGGACGGAGCCAGCCCCTCAGCAGCAGCGGCCCTGGGAGCAGGTGAGGGAGGCCCCGGCGAGCGCCGCCCTGCCCCCGCCAGGCCCCCCAGGTACCTCTCGGCCGTGCTCGCCTTCCCGGAACAGCAGCTCATACATGATGATGCTCTCTTGCCTTGGGGGGCTCCACGAGAGTCCGATGCTCGTCTCTGACTTGGCCTCGGCCCGGAAGTTCATGGGCTGGCCAGGCACTAGGGTGGGGTACAGAGGAACAGAAATGGGGAGAGGACAGGGAGCGGTCCACCCCTGGCACACTCAACCTGCCAGGTGTCTGCAGTCTCCCCACAAAGAGCCCCATGGAGCTCAGGCTGTTTGTCTCCAGATCCTTCCAGAATGTTCTCCCACTCTTCTTATTACTCTTTGCTTTCCAGGGGGGTGCCCTGGTGTCAGCTGTCCACCTCAATCCCCCCATTCTCTCTGCTTCCAAATCCCCTCATCGAACCACTGCCCCGCCCCTCCACCCCCACCCACCCAAGTTCAGTGACAGAGAAACCGGTGGGGACCACGTCTGGAGATGGGGACCTCCGTCCCCTCTGCTCTGTGGAGGCAGAGTCCCCACCCTCCTGTCCCTTTGCTTGAGCTGCCCGAGTCTTCCTGGATTTGAGGTTCGGGAAGCCTGCACCCGTGAGGAAAGGACCAGAGAAACCTGCAGAGCGCTGGGGTCCCACACACCAAGATGCCCCCCACCCGACGGCCCTGGGCCTTCAGCCCGAGTGCTGCTCTGGGTCACGCGTGTTCCGTTTGTTACTTCAACACGGGCAGCGTGAATCCCTCCAACAACCACAGCCGACAGCGGCGCTCAACCCAGACGCCAGTGGGCCAGGTGGCTGATGGGAAAACGGCGGCACCAGGGAAACGGCACGCCTTCATTCAGATGCAGCCAAGGGGACCTATCTGGATGCCTGGTTACAGCCCCGTGGGCTTGCCAAATCAGAGTCCCCAAGTGAAGCCAGAAATCTGGGTTTTCTGGGACAACTTCCTGCTTTGAAACACTAGTGTGAAAGTGTTTTAAAGTGGGACAAACAAACCACTTTGTCACTCCCAGACAGGATCAGCCAGTCACCCAAGAGGAGCAGGCACATCACCGCGCCCGTGCCTCTCCGTCTGCCAGGCTGCCCTGGACCCTGCCGCCCCCGTCGCCAAGCCCCGCTGCGGGCACCTCACCTCCCTGCTGTGTCTTGACCTGGATGGGGTCTGAGAGGGGCCCGTCGCCCACGGAGGTGAAGGCCAGCACACGCACGGTGTAGGTCTCGTCCTCCAGCAGGCTGCCCACGGTGGTCAGCAGGCTGTCGTCCACGTTGTGCTTCTGCCAGTTGCCCACGGGGTGCTCGGGCTCCATGGTGTAGTAGATCCTGTAGCCCCGGATCAGGCCGTTGGGCTCCACGGGCTCCTCCCACTGGATGATCATGGTGGTGGCGCTCAGCATGCGGGCCTGCACGTTCCGCGGGGCGCTGGCCGGGGCCTGCTCGCCCGTGCGGGTCACCACGGACTCACTGGGGGGGCCCTGGCCGATGGTGTTGACCGCTGACACCCAGATCTCGTACTCTGAGTTGGGGCTCAGGCCGCCGATGCTGTACCGTGTCGTGGTGATGTCCTCTTTGATCTGGTACGGCCCATCCTGGCTCTTGGACTTGTACTCGATGACGTAGTAGGACACAGGGTCTGGGTTACCTGAGTCCCAGGTGATGGTGATGCTCGTGGCTGTATTCTCTGTCACCACGGGAGTCCCGGGCGCTTTGGGAAGAGCTGTTGGGGGAGGGGCACCAGCATGGTCACATGTCGGCCTGCGCACCCTGAAAGCTGTGTGACTTTCAGCTACGCGACTGCCCTCTCTGAGCCTTGATTTCCCTGGCAGTGACCAATGACTCCCATCCCATCACCTACAGCAGGGGTCAGCAAACCATGGTCCAAAGTCTGGCACCTGCTTTCGTGAATCAAGTTTTATTGGAATACATCAGCGCTTACTCATTTATTGCTGATGGCTACTGCCCTATCACAGCAGAGACGAGTGCCTGCGGCAGACTGTGGCCTGGAGAGCTGAAAACATTTACTTTAAAAAAATAATTTGCTATGTAAGAAAAATATTTATGGTTGAAGGAAACACTGGCCCAGGGTCCACAGCTCTCTCTGTGGCTCACTCTGCTTGGCCAGAGGGCCCTTCTGTGTTCCCACTTCACACTTGTTGTTCCGATACCTCAGATGCTCCGACGACCACGGGACCAGCTCTGGCCAAGACTGTTCCTTATGGCCTCACTCACCACTGAGGCTAGAGGACCCCCGGCCCAGTTCTCATCGCAGCCTACGGTTCCCTCATTTTCACATTCTCCCCAGCAGCAAGGCCCAAGTTTTGTTTACAGCTGTGTCCCAGCACCTGGATAATTGTGATTTTCTTTCCTGCTTGCCCCAAAAATCTCACCTAGGCCCCTGGAAGTGTTCATCAGTTCAACCCCTCAGCAAAACAACCAGCAAACCAGCTGACACTGACACTGACACTTCCATAGCCCTGGGGCGGGGCTCCTTATACTTTTCCTGGAAAAGCCCAGACACTAAATAGTTGCAGCTTCACAGGCCTCTGTTGAGACTACTTAGCTCTGCCTTTGTAGCCAGAAAGCTTCCATTGACAAGCTGTGAACAAATGAGTGTGTGCCAATAAAACTTTATTTATAAAAACAATTTGAGGGCCATATTCAGCTTGAGGGCTGTAGTTTGCTGCCTCCTGTTTTAAAGCTGGAAAAAAACATTTGTGGGCACCTCCCTCTGAACCTCACCACGAACTTGAGACATAGGGAGACTCTGCAGTCCCCACGCCACCCTCCCGATCTCTCTGAGTGTTGGCACGGGCTATTCTTTTTTCTTAGAACTGTGCCCCATCTTCTTCGGCTTGAATTCTCTCTCAACTTTTAGTCTTTCCCTGACCTCACTTTCCTGGGAGTTGGGGCCTTTCCTCTGGGAACGTGAATGGTGCTGCACCGCCCCCTTCAAGGCCCTCATCAGCCTGAGTCATAGCTCCCAGGCTGCACAGGCACCTCTCACTTTGGACTGTGAGGTCCACAGAGCAAGACTGTGTCTCATTCCACAGGGCCCAGAATAATTTATAACCAATAAACAGATGCACAGAATGGTCCCCCTTCAAAGCCACAGATGTCCACAGCCAATGCTCAGAGATTTTCCACCTGTACTTCCGCACCTGCACCTGGGGTCAGGGACCACCTGCCTCCCCTGTGCCTCCTGCTTACATTTCACTGTGATCTGGGCCACAGCCTCGATGACGCCCAGGCTGGACATGGCTACACACGTGTAGTTGGCAGAGTCCTTGACGTCCGTGAGTTCCAGCACGTTCCGACCCACGGGCATGTCGTCTTCAGGTGTCAGGTCCTCAGCGCCCTGCATCCACTTGACGTACGGCATGGGCGAGCCCACGGCCACACAGGTGATGTTCACGTTGCCGCCTGGCATGATATCGTGGTTCACAGGCAAGATGGAGAATCGAGGAGCCACGCGGCGGACTGGGGGCACGAGGGAGAGGCCCGAGGTTGGGGGTGGGAGTTGGGGGCAGACAGAATGCAGAGGAAGAAAGAAAGAAAGCAGGAAGAAAGGAAGAAAACAAACACAGAAAGAAAGAAAAAGAAGGGGGAAAAAGTGGAAAACAATTTAAATATAAACAAGGCTGTTTCCTTCCCCCAGTTGAATTTTTTTTTATTCCAAATGAAAAGAAAACAAAGAAACCAAATTAAAAAAAAAAACAACAAATTTCAACACAAAGAAACCAAAACTTCAAAGGAAGGTACTTCACAAACAATAGAGATATACCGATATATAATCAGAGACATGAAGCATTATTTCATAGCAACAGGGTTTCAGAGACCAGAGGGGCTGGTCACAGCACAGTTACGAACACAAAAATTTATCAGCTGTTTCTCATCTTTGATGACAGATGTGGCTTCAGGGAACAGACCCTCCAGCCGCTCTCCCAGGTGGGGAGCTTCGGAAGATCCTGGCTGCGTGTGGGGGGCTCTGGGAGGGACAGGATGGAGCGCGGAGCTCAGGGGAAGAGCTGGAACCAGGAGGCGGAGGGGGCCGAGAATCTCGGCCCTGCGCCCTCGCCCCCTCTGGTGACTCAAGGACCCCGCCCACTTCCCCGGGGGCCCTCCAGGAAAAGATGAGAAACTCTAATGAAATTTTTGTGGTTTTTGGGTATAGAAACCCTTCTAAAAGCTTCTGTCGGATCTCACAAGTTTCCATTGATAAATGCAGCTCTCAGAGTCACAAACAGCATGCAAGAGAGACTGGTGGAGAGAGAGAGAGAGAAAGAGAGAGAGAGAGAGAGAGAGAGGGAGAGAGAGGGAGAGGGAGAGGGAGAGAGAGGAACAGAGGGAGGAACAGAGAGCGCTAATGCATCGAAGAGGCCTGGATCTCAGGGGCCTGAGTGCACACTCGTGGGGGCACCAGAGAGGAGAGACAGGGGAGGCACGAGAGAGAACACAGAGAGAGGGACAGGGAGAGGGACAGGGAGAGGGACAGAGAGGGAGGGACAGAGACAGAGAGAGGAGGAGGAGGGAGGGGGCCCACTTCAATGCTGCATATTAACTCTAGCGGATGTGACCCAATGTGACATCCACATTGCCACATCCTAGCCCTGGCAGGACACAACAATAATAGTCACAGTAGTAGTGGTAGTAATAATCGTAATCATAATCATAGTAACAGTAATAAGTGGGGCAAATGAACTTGAACGCTGGGAAAACAGGGACATGTTCTGTGCAGTTCTCAGCAGGGAAGCAGATGCAGCCTTCGGTCCCCAGCTTGCAGACCATGAAGGCAGCAGGACACATTTCGGGGGCTCCATTTTCGGAAGTTGGACAGGTTTCTTGGGCTAGGGGTGAAAGGGGCTGGCACTCACGGGCGCCTGAGCTTCCAAACGGCACTGTGGCCCCGCTGAAAGAGGTTTCACCGC
>PVKM010051660.1:0-10419 GCA_004027735.1 Carollia perspicillata
ACAGAACCAGCTCCTGCCTCGCTCCCTCCAATCCAGGTTCCCAAGCCCCAGTCTGCCCTCCCAGTGACCCTCACCTCTCTCCCTCCCCCTCCCCAGCAATTCCTTTAGAGCCAGGGAGTGGGGCTGCCACAGAGGAGGCAGGAGGCCCAGCTCCAGTGGGAAAGGAGCGTCTGAGGGTGGTGGGACACTCACTCTTTGGGGGCAGGGACCTTGGATGGGTTCTCTAAAATGAGGTCGACCCGGAGGGGTTTCTTTACAAGCAGTGACCTCTTCCGGTCTCTGGTCCTCTTTTTGTTCAGCTCTGGGGAGGGGGAGAGAGCAGTCGAGGTTTCAGGCCTCCCCAAGTCCCAAGACCAGCTTCCCACCCACCCCATTTCCGTTCCATGGGGCTGCACCTCAGCACAGACACGGGGGCCCCAGGCTGACTCCAGGCCCCCACGTGAGGAAGGAGGCCCCCGAGGGCAGGGCCCAAGCTCTGTCCCCCCACCACAACCATTTCCTGGGCCACTTGGACACAGCCCTGTGCCGGGGACAGAGGAGTCAGACCCACAGCCCTGCATGCAGGAGGCTTTCCGGCACAGCAGGGAAATGGCCACAGAACCGGCAACGCTAACGAGGAGGAAAGCAGGTGGCCAAGTAATGCTGAGGCCCAGGCAGCTGGACTCAGGACCCAGTGTGACCGATTATCAGCACAGGAGGGTCTTCTGCCTTTTACTTCTAAAACCTAATAGTAACCGCGGCTGGTGTGGCTCAGCAGGTCGGGCACCGTCCTGCGACCCAAAAGGTCTCGGGTCTGATTCCTGTCGTGCCACACGCCTGGGTTGCAGGTTCGGTCCCCATTTGGGTTGTGTCCAAGAGGCTACCAATAGATGTTTCCCTCCCTCTCTTCCTCCCTCCCTATCCCTCTCTCTAGAATCAGTAAAAGGAAAAAAAAAAATAATAAAATGAAAATAAAACCTAACAGTGAAAAGCAAGACCTCTAGGAGAAAACACACTGGGATGAAATCCACACCCTCCCGCTAACCGTGGGACCTGTGAAAACCACTTGGCTCCCCCGCGCTTCCAAAGGGCGGATGTCAAGGCCCGCCTGGCAGGGCCGCACAGGGAGCCCCCGTGGACGCACAGTCACTGTCGTCTTTCTACCTTTTTTCTTATACTTCGTTGTTGTTCCAGTACTCTACCTTCTTTTAACTTAAAGCGGAATCTATAGCCTGCCCCTCCGTCCCCCAAGGAGACTTCCTACTAGCCAAAGTGGCGCTCACTACCTCCTCCCCTGCTCAGTGGGTGGGCCCTGACCTACCCTTTCTGTCCGAAGCCCAGATGCACGCGCTTCCGTCCAAGTTGCCCTCCTCACCTGCTGGTGTCCTTTCCTGCAGGCAGGCCCTAGCTTTGGTCAGGACAGGCCCCTTGACTGATCTCAAACATAACCTTGACGGGGGTCCCGCTGTTAAAGCGGCTTGCCGTTGCCCATTAAAGCTATCAGCTTTCCCCTGGAAGCAGCCCCTGTAGCCGGTTCTCCAAGCCCTGCGGAAGCGGACGGCCTGTTCTTAGCCTGTGTTTCCAGTAGTGGACCACGCAGCCTAACAACCCCAAACTCACTCCTGCACTTGTTCCAGCACTTCCCAACCCTGCAGTCTGGCAAAGTGTGATTAGCAGGTTAAGACAAGTTTCTCACCCACTCCTTAAAGTGGATCCTGTATTTTTAGTAAAGCACGTGTTTACTAAAACTGATCCAATTCATTACAGCAGGTCCTTGACTTCCTTTTCAGCAAACGAGCGAGCCCCACTGTTTTATGTCGTGTCAACTCATCCCGGCAGACCCCTGCCGGCTCTTTTGCGCATTGAGTTCTCTGGTATCTCAAAAGGAAAATCGGACTTCTTTAAATCAGTCTCTAGACTGCTTCTGTTCACTCCAGGTCCCCTTGTTCATAGTGAAGCCCCTTTTTGGAAGGCGTTTGCCATCCAAGCCGTGCCATCAGCTCAGATACCCTCAGAGGCTGCGGTGGCCTCAACAACGACCAATCGCTGCCTTGCAACACACAGAGCCCTTCCTTACCTCTCTCCTTGGGGCCGGTGTCCACGAAGAAGAGTTTTTCATCCGGGGCCTCTGATACCAAGCCACTGGGAGATGGAAATACAGAACGTCAGCCACAGACGTTGGGGAGGCAGCAAGACGCTGCGGAAGGAGTAGGTTTAACCTCGCAGACAGCGCCCAGCTCTCTGCTTATGCTCCTTCAAGCATCCTCTGGTTGGCATGCGGCCCCTTCAGGCTAAGATTTCTCCCGTCAGTTTACAGAACTTAAAATTTAAAACTCACTGTGCTGGGGGGCTGCGCGGGGCATACAAACACTAGGAAATTACAGCGCGTGTTTACCTACTTCTAATTTAACTGGGAGTCCTCTATCTGGTAACACTACCAAGTCGCGCAGCCACCGACCCGTGCTACCCAGCCCTTGCTCTCGGCTTCCCCGGGGACACCCGAGACAGGTGATCCCAGCACCCCGGAAGCCCCCGCACGCTCGCCCTCACGCCGGACCACACGGAACGTGGCCCAGCTGCCAGAAGTCGCGCCCCACGCACCCACTCGTGCGTTCCTGGAGCCGCACGTCCTCTAGGAACTGATCAACTTCAAGGCCCAGCGGCTCCTGGGCGAGCCGCCGCCAGCCCCGCTTCCTATTTCTGGGGCCTCGCCGCCTCCGCCTTAACGCTGGGTCCACAGAAGTGGGCCTCAGCCCCAGGAAGCCAGAATCGGCCTCGCTTTTCGAGCGAGGTTGGCCGCTACCACCACTGCCTCCTGCCGCCATCTTGTTAAAGGAAGAAGCCGGGCGCCGGCAGCGGATATCCGGTTTGGGGCTTGCGCGCGCGCGTAGATGTCCCATTCACTCCCCAGACCCACATCGGCGGCCGCCATCTTGGTAAAGTGGCCGGAGGGGCAGAGGCGCGAGGGGGCAGCCATCTTTAGAAAGGTTGCACGGCTCCTCCCTCCTCTGCTGACTTCTGTCTGCCGTGCGTGTTAGGTTCTTACATCTCACCCGGCCGCCCGGGGGTATTTCTAATATTATTTTTAATCTAGTTTTCTTAGAAAAGAAAAATCGGAGCCATCAATGGCCGATTTGGAACAAGATACTCCCCAATCTCAGAAAGTTTAGCTGGGCTATATACCATTCCTAGAATCCTGGAAATCAAAGAGCGTTTGGAACGTTGAGGTTGGAAGCAGAGAAGTTTATATGGGAGGAATGTTAGAAACATGCACTGTTAACCCTGGAAGCACACACTCTAAGTCATTAACCTTGGGCAAACGTCTTTCACTGACTCAGTTTCCTCCTCTGTAAAATGAGGATGATAATAGTACCTCTGGCTCAGACTATCGCGAAGATTAAACAAGACAATATATATTTATACAGAGCGCTTAAGACTGTGCCTGGCATCTAAACGTCAGCTCTTGCCACCGCCTCACCCCCTGAACTTCATCCTAGAATCAACTAAATCTTAACTGTTTACAAATAAGGAAGGAAGCTCAGAGGCCCTCGGGCCCGGGCAACCATCCAAGGGATCCAGGGCCTCATAAAGGTTGCTCGAGACTCAAAAAGGAAAAAGGCACCGAGCGGGAGGGAGGTAGGCGAGGGGTCACACAGCCCAACTCGGCGGAGTCCTGGCGCAGAGCATATGGAAGGCGGCAGGTCCCGGTTTGCGGCTCTGAGCTGCCACCACCGCAGGCGCCGCATTCCGCCGCCCGCCCGCCCAGCTCCCGAGTGCCCGCCAGGGGGCGCCGGGAGCCGCTAAAGCGGGCGCGCGGGGGCGGGGAAGGCGGCGGGCCAAGGCGTCCCGGGGCGCCGAGGGTGTGGTCCTGGGCGTGCGTCCGCCGCACCGCGACTCCTCCGGGCGGGAGCGCGCGCGGGCACGTGGTGGTCCTGCGGGCGGCGTCCCGTGCTCCCCGCCTGGAACCCGGAGGTCCAGGAGTGACGTGTCAGGAGTTGTGGATCCCCGTCCATGGGTGGACCCTGGCGGACAGGGCGGGGGCAGGTCGTGCCCAAGCCCGCGCGCGCACACACACACACACACACACACACACACACAACCCTACGCCCCAGGGCTCGGTTCCCAGGCCCCACGGCAGGCGGTGGGAGGGAGGGTTGTCCCGGAGGGAGGGCCCCAGTGTAACTTTTCTTCGGAAAATATGTCGTTCTGGCCCCTGGCCCAGGCTGAGTCAATAGGCTCCGTAGCACTGAGTCATGGCCTCCACCCCAGCCCCTGAAAGCTTGGAGGGGGGGTCCCCCTCAAGCCCTACCCCGGGCTCTCCTTCCCCGGTGGTCGGGAGCAGAGCGATCCCCCCCCACAGGCCGACCCAAGACAGCCTGACTCCCCCATGGCAAGAAGCCTTGGCTTTATTTGCTCTGTGGGGTTACGTTCACAGGCCCCTCCCAGACAGGGGGTGGGGGTGAGGGTGGGGAGCGTGGGACTCCCATCCAGCGCCCTATTTTCCTCTTCCCCGTCTTTTCCATGGGGCTCCCACCAAGATTGGGCACTAATGTGGGGTGATGGCAGGAAAGGGGGTACAAGTTCCCTGTAGAAAAGAGGAGGAGGGGGCTGTAGCACCAAGAGCCTGTACCCCCCATGACATCCCTGAAAGGGGACTAAAATAAAGCCCTGGGGTCTTTTATCCCTCCCTAGGGACGGATGGGCCGCGAGGCTGGTCCCCAGCAGTCTCCAATTATGAGCGCCAGCTGTGGGGGAGACAGGGGCCAGGCCGGGCTTTCAACCCCAGGCGGGCGGGCGGGCGGAGGACAGAAATACCTCCGTGTGGGCACAGTCCGGTGGGAGCAAACATCGGAGGGGCTTTCCTGCCCCCTAAAGATCCTTGTTAAGGCACGCTGTGACCAGAGCTGCAGGGAGGCGCTAAGAGGGGTCCATCTGAGGAAGCAGGAGGTTGTGTGCCCCCTCAGAACCCCCAGTGCCTCCGAGGCCTGAGGATATGATGGGGTGGGAGGGGCCCTCGCCTGGGTGGACAGGAGGAAATAGAGCAGGGGGCCTGTTAGTCATTTCAACCAAGTGGCTGCTCATTTAGGGGGAGAGGCGGGCGGTCCTACCTGGAATCCAGGGTGGGACTGGTCAGGGCTGGTGTGTGTGTGTGTGTGCGCGCACATGTGAGTGAGAGTGACAGGTAGCTGCTGTCTCCCAAGAACGTCAGCTCCAGGAGGAGCTGCGTCTGCTCTGTTCTCCTCCGGAATCCCCAGTGCCTAGAACGAGCCCTCAGCACTGAATGTAGTAGGTGCTCAATAAATACTTGAATGATTGGTGAACGGATGGATGCCTCCCTGTGTCTGTGTGTGTGTGTGTGTGTTAGTGTCAGTGTGATGTGCCTAAATGGATGGGCGGGTAGAGGTGTGAAGGGTGAACAGAGAAGTCTCGACCCTCCCCTGGTCCCCTCTGTCTGGTGGAGGGGGTGGAGAGACCTCCGTCCTCACAGCAGGGAAGGAGGGCAGGCAGGGTGCACGTGGGCCAGGGGTGCGCGTGCAGCTGACCGAAGCTGGGGAGCCACTGCGGGGCGAGTGGGCGGGAGGGCCGGCGGGCGGCGCCGGCTCACTCCGCGGAGCCCTTGTGGCGCCGCTTGGAGGGCGGCACGAGGCGGCGGGGCAGGTTGGCGGGGAGCCCGTGGCCCTCGAGCTTGGCCTCGATGAGATGGCTGGCCAGGGCGAACTCCTCGTCGTCCAGCATGCCGTCCCGGTCGACGTCGCTGAGCTTCCAGATGCGCCCCAGCACCGAGTTGGGGAGCTTGGTGCCCACCATCCAGGTCTTGGCCTTGGTGCCGCTCAGCTTGCCGTCGGCCGGCGCCAGGTTGTAGAAGATCTCGTCGTATTTGGACTTGTCCTTGGTCACCACCCACTCGGTCTCGTCATCCGAGCCCTCCTCGCCGTCCTCCAGGGCCTCGTCGGGCCCGCGCTCCACGAAGGGGCCCATGTGGGTGCCGTCGAAAGCGCCGCCCTGCACGCCCACCTCGGGGCTCTCCAGCTCCTCCTGCCGCAGCAGAGGCATCAGCTTGGCGATGTCGTGCGTCAGCATCTCGTCCAGAACTTCCAGCAGCTTCGGCTTCAGCGAGTGGAACTTGGTGAAGTCGTGAGCCATCAGCAGCTCCTGTGGGGCACCAAGAAGTCAGGGGGCACCACCCCCAAGGCCCCCAGCCCCCTGGTGGCACCAGGACACCTGAGCAGCTCAGGTGGCAGCTTTCCCAACAGGAAAGACCTGTTTGAGTCTCTGCTTGTCACCCACCGCTCAGAAGGGACTTGGGCAACAGGGTCCCACCGGCCCCCCTCCCCGCGCCGGGCACGCCCCAGAATCGCCGGGCAGCAGAGAGCTCGGGGGACCTCCGATGACTCAGAGCAGCAGCTGTTTGCCAGCTGGTCGAGGAGGACTCGAACGTTTCGACATCAGCTCCAGCTTTACCAGAGCCCTGGAGAGTCGGCCTCGGCCCGGCCGGCGCCCCCAACGCGCCGCAAGTTAAAAAAAAATCGGTCCCTGTCACTCCTGTAGCTCCGTTACCCCACAACAGGGGAGGGGCTGGCGCGCTCGCCGCCAGATGCGGAGGTTAGCGTTGGGACGAACAGGTCGTTAGGGGATGCTGGACCCTCCCCCCAGCCCTGTAACTAGTCTTCTTGGGATAGAGCAGCTGAGGGGCGGGGTTTGTGGTCACAGGGCTCCTCCTTCCGGGGCAGCTCTCCGTCACCAGCCCCGGGAGAGTGACAACGAAGGCTGACCCATGTTGTGGCACCACATTCATTTTCAAAGCCAAGGCAGAGAGACCCACTGATCGTGACCCTAAAGAGATGGCGGTGTGAGCCCTGGCTGGTGCAGCTCAGCGGATTGAGTGCCGGCCTGTGACCCAGAAGGTCGCTGGTTCGATTCCCAGTCAGGGCACATGCCTGGGTTGTGAACCAGGTCCCCAGTAAGGGGGTGTGGGAGAGACAACTGATGGATATCTCTCTCTCGCACTTCGATGTTTCTCTCCCTCTCTTTCTCCCTCCCTTCCCTTCTCTAAAAATAAATAAATAAAATCTTTACAAAAGGAAAAGAGATGGGGGTGTGAACAGTGAAATGGAGGGGGCAGGACTCCAAGGCCAGGCTGTGGGGGTCCCACTTAGCCCTGCCACTTACGACCTGTGTGTCTTCAGGCAAGTGGCTTCACCTCTCTGGGCCTCGGTTTCCACATTTGTGTAACAGGTGGACAACGAGCACTCCCCTCACTCGGTGGGCGAGGAAGCCTGGATGAATTTGTCTGGATAACAATGCCAGTGTAGCGGCTGCTGTTTATCTAGCCCAGCGGTTCTCAACCAGGGGTGACGGTGCCCTTTCCCCCCCAGGGGACAGTTGGCAAGATCCAGAGATACTTTTTATTGCCTCTAGATAGGCCAGGAAGGCCACTAACCATCACGCAACGACAAATCCTCTGGCCCCAAACGTCAGTGGTGCTAAGGGCGAAGAATCTTCATCCAGGGCGAACTCTGTGCCAGGCACAGGTCCCAGGGGTTGGCAAGCGTTAGGCAACTCGGTACTTGAGGCAATAGGTAGATACCAGCAGGGTGCCCATTTTCCAGTTGAAGCAACCGAGGCTCAGAAAACAAAGTGACTTAAGGCAAGTTCCTGGCGCTAGGAAGCGGCCAAGGCAAAAATCCGCTCTACCATAATTCCCCTGTCTGCACTTGGAGACCCGTCAGGCCCAAAGGTCACAGGCTTTGAGGACCGGCCCTCAGAACAGGCTCAGCGTGGGCAGGGATGAGGCCCCGCCTCCACGCCTGAGCCTGGATTTCTGCGTCCGCGCTGATTTGGTCACTCCTGCCCTGCCCACCTCCGGTGGCTCTTACCCCGTGCCACTGCGCCCAGGCCCAGAACTTTCCCCAGCGCTGGTCAGTCCTAGGCCTGCCCATGCGAGGAGCCTCCCACTTGTCCCCCCAAATCTATCTGTCCCTTCCTCCTCAGTGCAGAAATCCCTGAACATTACCTGGGTTCCAGGGCCACCTGAGGGAAAGACTACACTTCCCGGCTTCCCTTGCAGTTGGCTGTGGCCCCCTGACGAAGTCCGGGCCAACGAATGTCAGCACAAGTTACAAGTGCAACTTGAGTAGAATTGCCCTGTTCAATCCAGGAGCCACATGTGGTTATTTCAACTGACATGAGTTGAAATTAAATAAAACCTAAAATGTCAGTTCTAATGTGGCTAGTGGTTACCATGTTGGCCAGCACAGCATAAAGCCCCTTCATCATTGTAGAAAGTCCTATTGGACAGCACTGTTGTATAAAGAGACAGACTGTCCCATCGGCTTCCCTTCTCCATCTCCTTCTTGCTGGCTGGAATGCAGACACGAGGGCTGGAGTTTCCACAGCCACTTTGTGCCATGAGGGGTTCTTGGGCCGGGAGGCCAGGCATGGAGGGGAACTAAGAAAACTTGGGTCCTTGGCACTGGGAAGTACCAAAACAGCCCTAAATCATCTCCCGGGACATTTATGAAGGAGAGAAATACACTTCCATCTTAATTAAGCCACAGTTATTGGGGAGGGGGGCTTCCTTCCCTTCGTTACCCTAACTCATAAAACTCAAATGGATCCCATGGAACCATTTGCAGAAGGTGCTTTCCAGAACCTGCTGCCCATCCCCCTCATTTTCCAGGCCCAACCCAGAGCCCACGGAAGCCCACCTTCCCTGCACCCCCCCGCCCCGTCCTCGGAGCCCCCCCCCCCCCGCCCACCTGCATCTTCTCGCAGTCAGGAAAGTCGCCAGGGGAGATGTGATGCTCCAGCTGAATCTTGGCAAAGATGACGGGCAGCTTGAGGATCAGCTGCTTCTTCTTGTTTTCCTTCCCAAACACGGAGGGCATCTCCTTCTTCAGGTAGCTGATGATGTACGTGTGAACCTGCAGGGGCGGAGTGCTCACCTGAGCCTGCCTCCCAGTCCCCTGGTGGGCTCATTAATACACAGGTTTCCACCCTGCCTGGTGTCGCTCAGCGGATTGAGCGCCGGCCTGGGAACCAAAGGGTCGCCAGTTCGATTCCCAGTCAGGGCACATGCTTGGGTTGTGGGCCAGGTCCCCAGTAGGGGGCGCACAAGATGCAACCACACACTGATGTTTCTCTCCCTCTCTCCCTCCCTACTCCTCTCTCTAAAAATAAATAAATGAAATCTTTTTTTAAAAAAAAGTTTCTTGTAGCCCTGGCTGGTGTAGCTCAGTGGATTGAGCACGGGCCTGTGAAGCGGAGGGTCACCAGTTCGGTTCCCAGTCAGGGCACATGCCTGGGTTGCACGCCAGGTCCCTGGTGAGGGACACATGAGAGGCAACCACACATTGATGTTTCTCTCCCACTCTTTCTCCTTCCGGTCCCCTCTCTCTAAAAATAAATAAATAAAGTATTTTAAAAAATAAAAAAAAAGTTTCTTGTAAATTCTAGTACGGCCAACACAGACAGATATAGCACAGGCAAATTCTCTGGGCTCACACTCATTTTAAGACTGTAAGGATGCCCTCAGACTGAAAGGTTTGGGAAGCACTGCTCCCCACGATCTGGCTCCTGCCGCCTCATCCAGCAGGATCTCCCCCCAGTCACTGCTCCCGCTTCCTCCCCTGCCCTCCTGGGTTTACCAGATGCCGCCTCCTTTCCCACCTCCGGGCCTTTGCACCTGCCGCGGTCTGCCCCGCCTCCCTGCGGCTGGCTCCCTCAGCCTCCAGTGTGGAGGCCGCCTCCTCACACGGGCCATCCAATGGCAAGCAGGCACCCCAGCCGCCACCGTCCAATGGTTTTCCAGCTTCACTGCTGTTAACTGTTCACAACACTTACCGCCATTCATCATTATCCTATTGATCGGTTTTATGTATTCTGTCTCTTTCCATCAGAATGGGAGCTCCGGGAGGGCCGGGACCTTAACTGTTCCCTCTGCCCTCAGCTCCAGCACAATGTGCCCGGAAAACACTCAAGAAATATTTGTAGAATAAACGAATGCACTAGGGAACCTCTGAGCGACAGTCTCAGACGTTATCAAAAAACAAACAAGGAGGGCCGAGTACCGAGTAGACTATGTCCCATGTTAAGTAGAAAGCTAAATGAGTCAATGTATACGGTTACATGAAGACATTGTCCCCCCGGAAAGGCACGAAGACCTGCTGGCAGAGCTGCCTCTAGGGAAGAGGCCCAGAGGGCTGGGGGTCAGGGGTGGGCAGGAGCCTGTCTGACCTGGCATGGACGATCTGAAGTGTTCAATGAAAAACACTTATTAAATGCATCATACGTCTAGAATGCTAAAAATTTTGGTGACCCTGGCTGGTTCGGAATCTTCACACACACACCCCACCTCCACCGCCAATCTCCTCCAGCCACCCTGGCTCCTCGTTCAAATGCGTTCTTTCCTCAGGGCCTTTGCACTTGCCGCCCCCTCTG
>PVKM010051661.1:0-10418 GCA_004027735.1 Carollia perspicillata
GGAGAAAATAATGGTGAGAACAAGCTTGACGATATAGTAAGAGCTTAGAAGTATTATTTATAATAATTAGTATTTCATCACTATAATCCTCCAAGATTCTGTGTTAAACAAAAATGAATGTATGAAAAATTGTAAACCCTTATGTAAACATAAGGAACTATGTAACTCACTGCAGATGATAACACTGGTAGCCTATCTTACTCTTGGTACTTGAAACTTTGAAATTCAGGGTGACAGCTATTGGAGGCAGGGGGAGACCAGAGGGTGCAGGGATCGAGCAAAAAGGAAAAAGGACTCACGGACATGGACAACAGTGTGGTAACTGCAGGGGGAAGGAGGGCATAATGGAGTTAAATGGTAACGGAAAAAAACAATTAAAAATTTTTTAAATAAATAAAATTCAGATGACTGAAATATTTTTCAAGGTTTAACACCAAGCAAAAACTTTAAAAATATGCACAAAATTCGTTTTCTTGACAATGACTGTAACTAGGAAAGAAACTACCTGTGTATTTTATAGAAGAAGGAGTGGAAGGGAACATAGAAAAATGAACATAATTGTACTTGCTAGTGGTAGTAGAAATATGGGTTATTCTTTTTGATTTCTCTGCATTTTAATCTGTTTTTCATATTAAAATAGCTTTAATTTAAAAATAATAAGGTACAGCATGTTAAGCTAAGCATTGGGATTACCATCAGGGAAAATCGGTGCCCCGTACAGACTAATAATGGTAGTAACAGAAGTTCACTTTATTGAGCACGTGCTGTGGGCTAGGCACTGTGCTGAGTAATTCACATACATGAGCTGGCTAACCCTCCCCACCATACCATGAACCATAAGGTACCAATGAGGAAACCAGGTCTCCTAGCTGGTAAGTGCAGAATTACACAAGTGCTTTGCACATAACGGTTCAGTGTAAATATCGTTCCGTTTAATCTGGGAAAAACAGATGGGTGAGCATCACACCAGCTTTTTGGTGCTATCAGAAACATTAAAGAAAAAGTTAAATCTATGATCTATGAGTATGGTTACTTTGGTTTCATTCACTCTTGCTCCTGTGTGAATGGCACCAACTTCCCATCTCTTCATGCTTGCTGGCATCCTCACCCCGTTGCCTGTACATGTATGTAGCCTGTACATGCATGTAGCATGTGCAAGGATGATTCAAACAGTAGACGACTGATGAGGAGTAAGGCCTAGAGAGACGTGGAGGAGTTCACCATGTATGTGGGGGAGAAAAGAACCAAAACGACCCTGGAGGCATCCAGAAGCCTGCATCAGCTACGGAAGAAGGAGAACTCAGGTACTCCTGAATTGGGTCCAAATGCAGAAACAGGGCGCACCAAGCAGGATTCTCAGCAGCACTGCTGTGTGTCCAGGAAGGAAGGAGGAGGCTGCTGCTCCCAGAACCTGTTTCTCTGGGGGGTGCAGAAAGTTCCCTCCTTCAAAAGCATAGACAGTCTGGGGAACCCAGCTGCACCCCATCCTTGATGGTGCAAAACTGAATGTGAAGCTGGTTCCAAAGTCCTTACTTGCTCTGTGCATCTAATTTAAATGTTTTTATTAATGCTGGCGATATTATAAAACCTACCTAAAATAACCAAAAAGTAGAGTACTTTTCTAGAATTTTGGAATCAAAGATAAAAGGTTTATTGTTGCTTTTTGAGAAGAATTTGATGATGGGTAACTGAAGGTGATAGTAAGCATCCCTCACTATTCAATGGCATTGTCCATATGACTGGAACAGCTCATTGCAAGTGGGTGAATTATCATGACTTTCTTCAGCAAGTTGTTTTTGAGTGCAAACACTGTACCAAAGACTGGGCCAATCATCAGGGCTATAGACAATAATTAGACATAATCCCTGCCTAGTCTAGAGAGTGAACACTGTGTTGTGATAAATGCTTCACTATAATGGGATAAATGTTTTGGCAGATGGATGCACACACGAGGAATGCACAGAGAAAACTAATTTTTGTTGGGAGCTGGAGGACAGCAGGAGCTTATGAAATAACAAGAAGGCAAAAGATCCCTCCAAAAAAAATAAGACAGTATTCTTGAAAACTATAGGGATCCATTTTTGAGACTCACTAGAGGGTCAGAATTGGGGACACGGGCTTTGAAATCAGTGTTCCAAGCCTGGCTCTGGCCATTACTCTCTGTGGTCTTCAAAAAGCAGCCCAAATCTTTCTACCACCCTTCGCTATATGAATGGCAGCTCCTCCAATCAAGCTTATCCATTGCTCCTGGCTTTGCCATGCGACTAGCTTTGTGACACAAGTAGGAGCTTGTCGAGCACTTGAACATTGTGCCTTGTCCTCTCTGTGGGTGCTGGGAACACTGTGACCACCATGCAGATAGCCCAACAGCCTGTTGTTGGGTAAGAGTCCACAAGAGCAAGCAGGTGACCTTGGTCGTGTGAGTGAGGTGAGCAAACACTCTCTGGCCCAGCTGACCCCAGCTGCTAACCTACCGACTTCAAAGAGGAAGAGTGATCACTCTCCTGAGCGCCGGGTGGGTGTGGTTTGTTACAGAACAAAACCTAACTGGTCCACTCAGTGGCTTTGGATAATTTTCTTCACCTCTTCGAACTTGGGTCTCCTCGTCTGCTACGTGGAAATAATGAGAATAATTGTCTCTTGGGCTGCTGAGAATATCAAATAAGATAATGCATGGAAGATACTTATAGTGCCTAGCATTAGATAGTGACTAATAACATAATTGCAGGCTTATGCCCAGAATTTAATTTTCCCAGAGATTCAGGAGTGGCCCTATGGGATGCTGTCTATTCTATAACTATATGAGCCATTAAGTTCCTAGGACATATTATAAAAGTAAACAATGGGTTCTTTTTATGTTTCATATATTAGTTACTGGGCATTAAAATGCTATTTGGTGCAGTTCTGTGTTTTTGTGGGTTTTCTTTTTCCTAAATTCAACATTTTCTTTCTTTTTTTAACCATTGCCTCTGCACAGCCAAGTCAGAGCAGCTGAATTTTCTGTTTTCTGTGATTTCAGTGGAACATAATGTCTTCCTGATTCATCTCCCCTGGGGAAGCATGGGGAGGAAAATAATACTTGACTACATCACAGGAAGGATATGTGGGTTTGCTAATGGTCCTCTGAAAAAATTAAATGCTAAGTGTTTCGATTCTTTCCACTTCTCTGTCTTCAACATCAAAGCCAACAGAATTAATTTGCCAAAAATTAAAATTCTGTCCTAATGGAACACAATTAGGAAACAATGTGAACACTCCCTTTCCAATAATGTAGATTTAATTTCTTTTAAGTAACTTCAAGTAATATCTAATAGATGTGAATGTTTATGTTCCAACTGAAGTTAGAAATTGATGTAAATATAACGTAGCTGCACATTATGAATACTTACATTTTGAACTTTATAAAAAATTCGTTACATGCTAATATTTCATACCTTTGAACTGGGCTCCACCTGACCTTCCACTGTGGTAATCCTGAAATAAAAACCCTTGCCCACGATAACACATTTATCCTTCAAACAGAATTACTGAAGGAAACTTCAGTAATGCATTTACAAATAACAGTTTCCTGGTAGGCAGCAGCATTACTATATCCTTAGCTTAAGTCCCATCTGAGCCTAAACATGAACATTTGTAAGAACACACATAAAGGCTACAAAACCAGAGGTCCAGCCACAAAGACAATGAGAGAGCTTTCAGTAAGAGCGCTGTTTATGTTCAGAGCATCTGTTCCTCCATTTGCTTGAACTGATTTATACCATAGGTTCTAATTATATGTGCCTGTAAATAAAAGATAAAGTACTCAAGTCACAAGAATGCTTCTGAGTCGCCCACTGGCATTTTGAATCCTAGAAGGGTGCTCAATTTGGTGACAGTATAACATACGAGAGCATGATTCTGTAGTCAAAAGGCCTCCACTTAATAGCTCCGTACTCTCGAGCAAGATGCATCACTGCTCTGGGCCACAGGTTCTCATCTGCAAAGTATAGTATTACCTCCCAGACTTAGGAGAGATAATGCACATAAAACCACTTAAAACGGTGTCTGGCACATAATCAGCACTCAGCACATGCTCGTTGAAGTTGGGTAGTGCATTTGACCCTGGAGGACTGTGTCCTGTGATTGAGATGGTATGGCTCAGACCACTGTTCATGGACAGGCCACAATAGTCAGGGTAGTAGGACCCTCATCTAAGACAGAAGTGACAGTACTGAGGGATCTCATGTCAACTAGTACGGAACCAAACACTATTATATGATATTACATATAGTCTGGGACTGTATGATGTGAAATCAGGGGGAAAAAAAAGTCCCAAAAGGAAAAGAGGAGCTAAGCTGAAATGCACCCTGGATTTGAGCACAATTACCAGGGAAATGTGATTGGTTCATGTGCCTGCACACAGCTACAGAATGCAACATCCAAGCATCATCTACCTAGAGTGACGTTCTTTGCATGGGCCAACCCCGGGTCTGATAACCAGTGAAAAGTAAGAGTGAAGGATGATGGAAGGAACACTGCAACTATGGGAATTAGAGTGTGGCAGTGCCTGCAGTGGGAACAGCATGAGATTATGAGTAGAGAAACCAGTGAGTCACAGACTGTCTAAATCACTGGTTGTTTTTGCTTCTGCCTAGCAGTCTGGACTATTTGTAATGATCCTAGTCAGAGTTTACTCATTACAGTCCAGAGCACATTTAAATAAAATGGAAATAAGGAAATAAGCCATTCAACCCCCAAATAGGTTAAGAATCAATAAAATTTTAAATTAGAAGAAATGGCACAGCACTTTTAAACCATATTAGGAAGTTGTGGGGGAGGTTATAACACTTAGAAGAATGGAACCAAGGAATAGGTCAAAATACAGTGCGTCCATTTTCAGCAAGTAGGTCCGATTTAGAGATGGTCACCTATAGAAAATAAGGTATGGCTAATCCATACTTTGCGTGGTTTAGGATGAGGAATTGTAATATGAGATATTGTTACTCTATCAGTGTTCTGCTGAAAGGATTAAGTAATATTAGACATGTGTTTCTAATAGGGGAAAACTAATATTTTTAGAGGAAAAAATAATTTAGAAAAATGCATATAAAAGGTGGGAGAATATTGAATGGAAGCCATTCATCAGACAGAGTAGTATAAAAAAGGAAAGAAAGGCATTAAGGAATCACATTAGAACATTCTGGAAAAACTACAGCAAGTCGCTGCCATTTTTGTTAATGGTCACGTGGATGTTTAAACAATGGAGGCATCTCTTAGTGTGTGTTAGTTTCGTGCTACTAGCCTATTACAATTTCCAATGAGTGAGGTTTATAAAGTATCCCTCTTTTCTGAGGCACCTGCATTTTCTTTAGGTAGACACATCTGTGGCTGTAGTCAAACATTCCTCGTGTATAAAATGCTTTTTTCACATTACACATCACTTTCCACAACTGTAATGTTCTTTGTGTGAGAGTGCTTTTCTGTCATTGATTTTTCACAATGATCTTCTTCCTAAGGGTTTTCTTTCTAGAAAAGAGGAGTGGCCACTTGACTCCCCTTGTCACCATACCCCCAGGCAATCTTCCTGGCAGTGCACGTGCTGAGGAAGTGAGGGAGGATTGAGTGTCCTTCCCGTAGATGCTGTGGTGACATCAACTTTGATTTCCAAGGTTTGTCACTGTCCATGTCAGTGATCATTTTATAATTAGCCTGATTTCCCAAATTTGGGAATCATGACTTGGTCCACGTTAAAAGGATGCTCAACAAAAATAACTTTAATTTTAAATTTTCCTTTAAAAGTTTGTTTCTGTATACTAATTTCTCTTTTAATTCCTTTGTTACGTATCATAACGATTAAGAGTGATCCAGCCAGTCATTTACATCTCCCCACAAATACAATGTGAGCGGCTGAGCACCCCCAAGAGGACATCCCACACAGAATGTGTATGGACAACATGTAAGGAAATAACAATGTAGCCTCTAAGTGGAAATTTTATGAAGCAAGAAGCATATATAGTTTTTTTAAAAAAGGTCTCCCAAAAGCCCCAAACAGCAGTCTTTCTTAATTCTTAATTTTCCATTTCTCAAAAGGTGCTTGGTTCATCGTCCTTCTTTCCCTTTATTTCTTGTAATAGAAGCCTAGGTGGGCCCTTGCTGGTGCGGCTCACTGGATTGAATGCCAGCCTGTGAACCAAAGGGTCCCCAGTTCGATTCCCAGTCAGGACATGTGCCTGGGTTGTGGGCCAGGTCTCCAGTAGGGGTGTGCAAGAGGCAACCACACATTGATATTTCTCTCCCTCTCTTTCACCCTGCTTTACCCTCCTTAAAAAAATAAATAAATAAAATCTTTAAGAAAAAGAAAAGCAATGTTAAAAAAAAGAAGAAGAAGCCTATGTGGTTGAGGAGTTCAAGGCTGGTTACCAAGAAGAGAATGTTTTTAAAAGAAGAAAGGATTGTCACTTAGTGGAATAACTAGGGTTAGAGGGTTGGATGACCTTGGAGAGAGATGAATCGCCCACTCAGTTTTCTCATGGACTGATTACCTTTCTGAGATCACTTCTAACCCCAAACTTTTGGGACTACGTGATATGGAATCAGGGCAAAGTTAAGTCCCAAGAAGAAAGAAGAAAGTGGAAAAAAAAGGTTATGCAAACAGAATAATGGCTTCTCCGGGTTTCTAAGGATTTTTAGGAAAATACAGGAATCTGGAAGTTTTCAGTATCACAAGAAAGCAAATGCAGTGAAAATCGTTCGTGTATTTAGAAATATGTTACCCAGTCAGATTATCTAAAAATTAGATTTCTTCTTTTTCTAGTAGGAGTTAAATCGCCTGAAGGTGCTCGACTTTGTTAGTCATAAGGGAAATGCAAATAAGGCCAGAGAGATAAAATTAGAAATAATGCAGTCTCCACAATGGAGAAAGCAAGGGGCAGCCGTAACTCGTGCCCAAGCTTTAGCCTAACCCACAGTCCCGTTCGAGAAGAGCCAAGGCAGCACTGGTCGTTATAAGCAAAAGTGGGAACAGCCTCACAGTCCATCAACACGCAACGGATTCAAGAAAGTCTGGCAGATTCATACAGTCCGATTCTGTACAGCCATGAATGATAATACACGCAACAGCATGGGTCTTCATCCACTTTAAATGATCTTTGCATATTTTACTCTTAATGTAGCTTTAAAAAACGAAACTGTTTTCCTAAAATAAGTTAGAAAGAGGAAATATGCTACGGCGCAATGTTTTATGCAATTTAAACCATTTATACACACAAATGCACTCCATATATTTTCCATATATCCATACATATCTAAGAGATATATATTTAAAACATTGCCATGGGTGTCATTGAAGAAAGGAAATTTTGAGGGAGAATTGGGCTATACTGGGGGCAATTAGTAAAATGAATTAAAATAATAAAAGGGGAATTGAAAGAAATAATGCTGATGTGTCTAGGTCCCTTTACTACCCCAAAGGAACAATAATAAAATAAACAGACACAGATAATAACAGCAGAGACACATATTCATCTTAAGATGCCCAGAATGACCTTTTTCTTCTCCTTCTGGAAAACTGCTACTTACCCGTCGATATTAAATCTCTTCCTTTGGGGAATCTTCCCCTAGCCTCTCGGTAAAATGAGCTCTTTCCTCCCCTGGTTACTACAGCCCTCTCTTCAAACTTATGGTTGCTATTTAGTCCCCAGTCCTGCCTTCCTTGCTAAGTTGTATTTTCCTTTGGTTCAAGGAATCTACATACAGGTCTCTACATGCCTAGAACTAATAAAGCGTCTGGTACGGAGCAGGTGTCAGCAACTATTGATAGATAAATCAGCAAATAAAATAAGGACTTTGTTTAGTTAGACATCTCTACCTTATTTTATAATGTCCTTAGGCTGAATAATAACTCCTCCCTCCCACCACCACACAAGGGGTAGAAGCAATGAGCCATGGCGACTCAGTAGATGGCTTCCTTAAAGCATTAGACCGTTGCTTGGTACACTTGAGCATCGTGGCAGCTCACATTTTGGGGAGCAAACAGGACGGCGATGCAGCCAGCAACCACCTCTGATCTGTCTGAATTACAATCCCGTGGATACTGTCGCCCACTGTACCCTGCACCTGATACCTTATCATTGTTAACAGAAGAGGCAAAATCCCTATTTCCTGGCCAACTCTGCAATGATAAAGACAGATGAAACAGGTATCCGTCCTAAGTCCATGATTTATGGGTAAGTTTTTCTCAGCTATGGAGGGAAGACAATGGCATTTGAGGCTTAAGGCCTGAGTCATCTTTTCCAGGCCACTTGTCAAGGGCCTGACAGATGGCTCTGAGCTGCCAAGTAAGTTACTGGCACAACACAGAGGGCTACAGCAGGCAGAAGGAGAAAGCAATGACATAACCCCTCCCTGGAAAACACTGTACAGAGAAGATTTGAGGTTCGTTTGCCCCCAGCATAAATCTACAAGCTTCTGGAGCACATTTATTTCAAAGTAAGTGCAAAGATTTACAGATAGAGAGTGGGAACTCTTACCCGTTTTGGCTCGAGTTCCTATTCTCTGTTTTGAGAGTCAGTCCTACTACTCACTTCTAGGGATGTCACTTCAGGTACATAAGGATTAACAAGTTGAAGGCTCATAATCCTTTAGGGATTGTAAATGTGCAATTTTGAATTTTAGGACCCTCTAGGCAGAATGGGGTCCTGCCTCTTAGGGAACAGCAGCGCCCTGTATCTGCCTGCCAGGTGTGAAAATCCTTTGTGTCTGTCTGAACTCTCTGCGTGCTGGCCCTCTCTTAATCTGTAACCCATTTAAACCTCCAGAAATCCGTATGATGCTTTTTATTCTTCCCTCTGTTACTAACTAAAAGTAAAAGTGTCCCTCCCAGGCTGACAGAGATCCAGCTTTTCTGAACGATCACTTGTAATAGTACTTAAAACTACTACTCAAAGAATTTCTCTGGCTCCAGCCTTTCCCTTTTTTTGGTCAGCATTGTCTACGCATCAGTAGAAGTTACAAAGAAGAGACCGTGGTGCTGCAAGAGCCAAACCTGAGCATCTCCTGCACAAGCACACGTCTATGTCTGTATTGACGCTGTATATTCTGCTCAAGATCCCTTCCAGAGAAAATTGTAGTCACCTTTCCAAGGCCACTGGAACCTCCTCCAACATCCTCTGCACTCGGTGGACCTCATCCTTCCCCTGCTCTCTAAGTTTTACTGTCTGCTTCCATTGTGAGGAGCCTGAGGTGTAGTCTGAGGGTGTGGGCTGGGCCCTCCACGCTACACTTACCATATCCCACTAGGGAAGTCATAATGCCTCTCAAGTTTCCGGTGATCTCATCTACAAAATGGGTCTAATAGGATGGTGACTTGCCAGGTTGCTGTTTAGGAATAAAAGACGTAATGAGTTCCTAATTGTTCTCTAACGGTTCCTAGCAAAAAGCATAAATAATAATACATAAATAAATTATGGATCATCTACACAGTAGAAAACACACTCAGAAAAAGATCATGTATGTTTTATTTATTTATTTAATCCTTGCCTGAGGATATGCTTATTGATGTCAAAGAGAGGAAGGGAGAGACAGGAACATCAATGTGAGAGAGAAACATTGATCGGTTGACTCCTGTGTGTGCCCCTCTACCAGGGATCGAACCCGCAGCTAGATACGTGTTTGACCAGGAATTGAACCTACAACCATTTGGTGTATGGGATGACACTCAACCATCTGAGCCACCCAGCCAGAGCAACACTGATAATTATTGATACATAACTACCTCTGTGACATACTACTGAAGGGAAAGGAAGTTACAAAACACTTAGTGTCCTGGGATCATTTTTATGTAAATATATATCATTTAAAATATACTCATGTATGCATGGGCTTTTAAAAGAAGGCTCACCAAAAAGCTAGTCGCTCTTGCCTAGAGGTTATGGAATTGGGGGAGGTTTTTAATTTCTTAGCATTCCTTTTGAATACCGCTTGAATAATGAGAAAGCGATTGTTTTGGAAAAGAGTAACTAAAAATACTATGCATAATATCGTAATAAATTTGAAAGCTCAGAAAAGAAACCTGTGCAGCTGGTAAGTTAGCCATATATTCTGAAGCTGAATGAAGCAATGACCAATAAGACTGCTGAGCAAGTAAATAAACATGGTTCCATTGTGCCATTTACCAATTGACTTTGTGCAATTATTTAACCTGTGTGGGTTTCAATTGTACCTTCTACAAAATAGTTTTATATTAGACCTGTAAGTTCCTCTCCAGCACTGGCATTTTATCTTTCACTCATTTAATAAATAGTCACTGAGGACACCAATTAAATGAGCACCTGAGCATCCAACGTAGATGATGAAGAGGAAAGAGAAGGCCCTCAACCTCGTGGAGCCTGTACTCTGAAAGACACCAAATAAGAAAAGAAAGAAACAGGATGTTTTCAGAC
>PVKM010051662.1:0-10418 GCA_004027735.1 Carollia perspicillata
ATTGTCTTATATTGTATAAACCAGTACCTTTTTTATTTCTACTGTAATTTTGTTATAAATTTGGGAGAAAGCAGAGATGAACACATTTGTTCAATCAGTCATGTTTACCTAGCAGATTTCAGTGACATTTAAAGGCCAATACTTTGCTAGGCATGGCATTCCACACAGCGAAGGATTTGGTTTCTGCCTTGATTACTTTTAAGAATTAAATTGTACCTTGAGATAATAGTTAGGAATAGGCACAAGGAAATACAAATAACTGCTGTAGACAGAAGTCATATGATTGTTTTGATGAAGGATTGAGTGATATGTCACTTCAAATGAAAGAATCAATAGGTTCTGGGTCTTTAGGAAGAAGGGAGGCTGTGTCCTGGGCCCAGGAACTGAAAAGCTTTGTATCTGAAAGATCGTGATGGAATAAAACCTCCAAATTTCAGTACATGTTTTACACTGATGGTTGGAGTCTTTTTGATCTATTGATATATTCTGAAAGTTTCTTCTCCTACTCATTAGCATACATAACTCCTAAAATTCTTTCATTGATTTGCTATAATATTGTAGTTTAAATTTTTATGCAGACAGCATCTGAAATGATCATTTTAACAAGTCCCTGCCTAATAGTCATCTCCAAATGTTTTGTTAAAATTTACTCATTCAGCCTTGTAGTCTTTTATTTTTTGCCTTAATCTTTGACAAGAAAATTAATTAAAATAATAGGTATATTTCTGATGTCCTTCTCCCCATTTTCCTGAAGTCCCAGTAAAAATCACATAGACACATTGAGTTCTTATCTGGCACATATATATAGATATGTTTCTCTTGACCAAGAAAGGTGTGTATTTCACTGTGTTAGAGGAGGTAAAAGTCTAGAAGATATCTGATTTTACAAAATAAATCATAACCAAACCATGTCATAGCTTCAAGTTTTAAAGTTTTAGGTTTTTACAGAAAGTTTCAAAATTTCAATCACAGCTTTCTAATATTTTACAATGCTTCCAAGTTAAATAGCAATAGTTTGTGAGATTTATCTGCAGAAAACATGGCTAATGACCTTTAAGGCAACTTGCCTCGCATCAACCAGAAAAAAAGACATGCACTGTAACTTTTGAGATTAGTTGCTTTTCTTATTTTTGCCCATTTATGTAACTCACTATCTGGTGTAATAGATGTAACAGAAGGACAGTTTTTCTCTAAAAGATGTCATTTTTGAAAGTATTAAGGAAACTTGAGTTTTTGGCATTTTAATGTAAAATATGTCAGTATTTCTCAAAGTAATTGCATTGAATTTTTCTACAAATGTGTGTGTGGCTATGTGAATCTTGGCTGAACAAACTGTTACTGTGAGATTGCTTTTTAAAAAGCTGGTAAGATTTGTGGAAACCATATTTCAACCACTAATAACTTGCCCTTATATTTCACATCTCTTCAAGCCGCTCAAAGGAGTTTTAAAGACATTTGTTTTTATTATAAGTGTCTTATCTTAAAAATATCAGACATTGCCTTTATTACAAAGAAGTTTTATTCTTCCCATGAGAAGTGATTATCAATAAAATTTTACAGATAAGACAGTTGGATTACTGGTGCAGGCTTTATTCACCAGTAAGAGAGCTTCATTCCAAAACAAGTAGCAATAATCCTTACATTAGGTTCTGTGCTTAAGATCCATGGTTATCACCAAAAGTAGGATAGTATCTAGGTTGATAATAGTTTACAGAATCAAAACAGAAAGAATTCTGGTACTTCATGGTGTTCAGTGAGATATTTTCAGTCTTTAGTCACACAGGCCTTAGGTTAAATATTGATCTACTACCTCTAAGCTGTTTAACTTGAGGCAAGTTGCTTTACTTTTTAGTTTGTTACATAACTAAAGGCTTCAGATCATGCCAGATAACAAACGGAGACTATTATTAACTTACGTAACAGAGATAAAGTTAACCGGTCTAGACTTGCTAGTCCTTGGTCAAAAGGGCCAGAACTGGCCTATCTTGAAGGAGATGCATTTAGGTAAAGAAAAATTTTCATAGACCACTTCAGGAGGAATCTGTTCAGGTCCCTTCTGCTCTGTATTTTAGACAGTGCTCCACAATTTTGCTTAATAACCTAAGTTTATCTTTGTTGTCTTTTATTCTGTGCAAAAAATGTTGCCTTCACTATTGATAAAAATATAAAACTAATAATAAATCACGGCAAAGCTTCATATCTTATATCATTGTGGATAACAAGTTTTCCTGCATATCTGAGGATATACATCATGTTTAAAATGTTAATTATTTTTGACAGAAACATTTTAAAGATATATTCTATACATTCCTGCTTTAAATAATGTATATGAAATATAATTTAAAATATTTTTCATTATCCATGATCTTTATTGTTAACAACTATTGGATCATCTCTATTCATTCTTCAAATAAACAATTGTTGAGTACCTCAATGAAAGGAAATTTTCTTTTCTTGATCAATTTACACTATAGTATGAGAGCTAGGCAAGAGAATTAAAAGTTATAGAGCAACTTCACACTACACTATAGATAACCACAAGCTACCATAGTGGTACTAAAGCAGGAATGTGTGCTTTGGGACAAGGAATAGGAAAAGTTTTACTCCAAAGAATAAAGAGAAGTTACCTAGCAAGAGAAAAGGGAAGGGCATAGAGAATTCTGGAAACTCAAAGGAGTTCTCTTTGGCACTATGGTAAGGTGCAGCTGGCAAAATAGCAAGACTGTTAATGATGGAGAGGTAGGCATAGACCAAATAATGAAGAATTTTGAATGCCAGGATTAAGAGTTTGACATTTATTATGTAGGCTATTAGGAGTCATTGGCTACTTAAGGAGAGACTTGGGTGATCAGACTCATATTTTGGAAGGATTACTCTAGCAGAAATGTGAATAATACATAGCAAGAAAATGAGACTAGTGATAAAAAACCAAATTAAGGATTCCCAGTGATGCAGGGAAGTATGGGCTGTATTTGTGTATAAAAAAAAAGGAATGAATCTAAGAGTTAAGAATAAAATCTTAAGAGTTAATAATAGAACTAACCTGGTCCCAGCAATTACAAAGTAAGGAGTATTTGGCATATTCTCCACTGCAAGTACTTATTACATGAGCATTTTTTTTTCCTGGCATTGGATGAGAGACAGAGGAGCTGTGCTCCTAGAGGGAAAGGATATGGATGGTATAAGCTTACAGTGAACCCAGGTTTCTGGCTGAGGGCACTTTCCAAACTGTAACACAGATTCGTAGGGCCCACACACAGATCAGTGATCTTGCTGGCTAGAAGAGAGATTAAGGTTCGCAGACCCTGAGGTGGCTAGAATGAATCAGTTAGAACACCAGACAGCAAGGACCCAGATAGAGATAGAACAGAAAAAAATTGCATAGAGTTTTTCTTCTATCTTTGGCTGTATTTTAAGCTGTATAAGCACAAGGAAAAAAATAAATTATACCTAGCAAAGAACAAGTGTTGGAAAGAAGGAAACCAAATGTAGATGTCAAAATTGCTCAATACTAAGAGATACTACAATCAAAACCAACAGAAGTAGTGAGACCTTGCTGAAAACTCTGGATATTTTGAGGTTCTCATAAAGGCCATGCTCAGAAGTACAACTTTTCCAATCCTAAAGAAAGGATTACACTAGATCCTAATAAAGCCTAAAACAAAAACTAAATATTTAGCAAGCAAAGCTGCTGGTAAATTAACTCACACCTGAAAAGGTCAACAGTCTTTGAAGAAACAGCACAATCTAGATTCTCTACAATGTATTATCCCAACGTCAAACATGTAATTGAAAATTATAGTACATATGAGACAGCATGAGAATATGACACCCACTCCCCTACAAAAAATTAGTAGAAACAGAGTAAGAAGTTACAAAGATGTTAGAATGACCTAACAAGGATTTTAAAAGAGGTATAAGTATATGTTCAATGATTTAAAGGAAAACATGGACATAATGAGTGGCGAGATGGATGACCTGAACAAATAAAGGCAACTCTAAAAAATACTGAAATTCATATTAGGCCTCAAAATAACCACACAGACTGTTGCCAATTTTTCAGCTTTACAATGGGGTAAAAGCAATATGCATAATAAAATACATGAGCTACTTAACACTTTATTATAAAATAGGTTTTGTGTTAGATGATTTTGCCCAACTGTAGGCTCAGATACTTGTTCTGAGCACGTTTAAGTAAGGTAGGCTAAGCTAAACGTTAGGTGCACTAAATGCATTTTAAGTGCCTGTGTTATTAGCAGACAAAATAGACAATGGGTCAAGAAGTATTACCATAGAAATAGAGAGACATTTTATGATTGAAAATAAATCACTAAAATGACATAGTTCTCATGTGTGTGCACCTAATAACAGAGGCTCAAAAATACATAAAGCAAAAACTGAAAGAATGAAATAGAAATAGACAAATTAGTGTGAGACTCTAAAGTCACACTAATGTGTGACTTTGGAGTGGCAATGACTTCTCCTTAAGTCATTGATAAAACAACTACAGTAAAACAACTTGATTTAAAAAATTAATTACATGGAAGACTTGAACAATAGTAAGGTCCAACTTAAACTCATTGATTTTATAGACCATTACATCCAACAATGGAAGAAATCACATTTTTTCCAAATACACATGGAATATTTACCAAGACAGAGCATATCATATGCTGGATCCTGTAGACTGCCACAGTTTCAAGGATGCTGGCAGGAGACATAACACCCCAAGATCAGAGATAAAGGAGTTTATTATTCATGACAATAGCTACAGCCAGAGTATCAGCATTAGTGCCAGTTCACAGAGCACAAGTTCTCACAGGATTACATAAAGGGGGTCACAGTGAAGTGCATTAGAGAGGAGGAACTCTGGGTTTAAGAAACCCAAATCTTTTTATAATAGACACTAAAGCTGCCTGACCTTCACCTAGGAGAGAGACATTATCTTTATTATATTCATTATAGTGAACAATAAACAAGCCTGCTTTGTATTCTAGAAGGAGACATTATCTCTGTTTTCAAAGACTGTTTATAAGTATCCTTGAAAAGATATTCTAGGACAAAGGCCATCAGTTACTCTGCTCACAAGGTATGTTCAAACTCAAGGGATCTATAGATATGTGTTTTCTAACAGTGGCATTGTCATAAAGATAGGCAAATAGATAAATGTAATAGAATAGAGTGTCCACAAGGAGATGCACATATTTGGTCAATTGATTTTTCCACAAAAGTGCCAAAACAATTCAATGGCAGCTGAAAAGTCTTTTCAACAGATGGTGCCAAAACAACTGGGTAATTGTATGAAAGAACAACAAACTTTCCCTTACTTCACATAATACACAATGATTAAGTAAAGATGGATTTCTGACCTCTATGTAAAAGTTAAATTTCAAATGAAAATATATGAGAACTTTTTCACGACTATGGCATGGCAAATACTTCTTAGGACAGAGAAAGCACTAACCATACAAAAAAATGTAATAATTTGACTTTATAATTAAAAAATTCTGCTCATCAAAAGACACTTTAAGAAAGTGAATAGGCAAAGCATAGCTTAAGACACAAAATTTGCAATAAATGTATCTGATAAGGACTTGTATGAACAGAACAGTTAGATTGGGCATAGATCAGGAATTTTGGGAGTGGGTACATTAGAAGGACAAAGGGCAAGAGAGAAAAGAGTACTGTGTGTTTGAAGGCTTGATTCACCGGATGTAGGCTGGATAGGAAAACAATGTAGACTCGATATATTGGAAGGTAAGCAGTTATTGGACTAGAGATTATAGTGCTTCCTGAAAGCAAATATAGATGTAAGAAAAGAACGAGGATGGAGGAAAAGGAGACAATAATCAGAAAGAGCATTACTTGGAATTTAAGATTTCAGATAAAGAGCAGACCTGGGAAACATCGAGATGAAACAGATCTGACTGATACCAAGGCACAAGTCAGTCTCTGACAATGGGCTGCTGAAAAGCAGTGAGGTAATTATGGCATAGAAATACCAAATGGATGCTGTCAGGCACTAGGGAGGAAAGGAAGCCTGTGAGCCAGGTGGCAAAGCTTCCCATGATTATGAACTAATCAGCAAGTCAGCAGTTAAGAGTGACCAGAGGAAAGTGAGGGTAACTAGTTTATAATGGCATAATGAACACGTATTCTATACCATGCATGGTTAGGCATTTTCATATTCAATTTTCATAATACCCCTAGATATTATTGCCTAATTCTCATTTCACACATGATTAAATTGAAGTTCATAGTATTTCATCCCAGGTTATAGAGTTTTTAAATGGAAAGGCAGGATTTGAAATCATATTTGCTTGAATCAAAAGTTAGCATCCTTTCTACCATGTCAAACTAACAGCCCAATGCCCTGGACTACAGTGAAAAGGAAGGGGAAAGAGGAGTGGAACCTATCAGCAAGAGGTTAGAGGGGCAAAAACGTGCAGACAGTTTATTCCTAACCTCCAGGAGAGTAGAGTGGGGCAGTAGGTACCTACCACTGGCAGAGTGGAGAGAGCTTGGAAAAGATCTTTTACCCTCAAGGGAGAGTAAGGTATCAGCTATTGTAATATTATCAGGGGGATGAATTGTTGTATAAAAACTTTGGATGTGTAAGAGGTTTTTATGATTCTTAGGGTCTACTATGAAATAGACAAGGACTTATTACTCAAATTTTAACGGAAAATTCTGAATAATTAGGTCTGTCGTGTATATATTTTAAAAATTCATTTTCCTTTGTTTTCAAGCTCAAAGTTCTTACTTCTCACTGTTGCCCATATCTAAAATGTAGAAGCACATTAGGGCTTCTCCTAATGTGTTTCTTCTACCTGAAAGAGGGTTATAAGCCAGAGAGCAAAGCTTCTCAAAATCATAGGCTATAGGGCTAAATAAAATTATGTGTTACATAAGAACAAACTGGTTTTGAGAGAGAGCCTGAGAAGACCTTATACAAATTAGGAGCAATAGCTTTTAATATTGTGATTTATTTTAGTTTCATTTTTTGTTTCAAACTGTGATCTGGGTAGATGAGGTTGTTGCTTAACTAAATTCCAGGAAGGTAAGGTGTTACTGTGCATAAGCAGTATAATAAAATTAATAAATATAATTTATTTAAATATTACTTAATTAAACTTTAGTAAATTTTAAACAAATAATATAATTCTTTTTCAATGCTGATGTCTTCTTTCTAGGCTATCTATTTGTTTATCATTTGGAAGGTAAACTGAAGATGTTTTTAATGAATCAAGATCTAAATTCAAACAATACAGAGTTCCTTTGGGCAACTGCAATTATCAACATTGGATTTGTGAACTGAGCTATTTTTTTACACAGGATAAAAACTAGTGGCATTATAATTTATAAAAAGAAAATAGATTAAGAAAGATGTCTAAGAAGAATAAGAAGAGATATAGTGAATTTTAGGGTCACCCATCTTGTGGTAATTTCTGAGAATTTCTAACTATATTTTCATTTTCCACAAGTATTATCTTTGTCCATAACACAAGCTTCATCACACTGTTTCAACCTACACAATAATGTCTTTAGGAAAGCTTACAGGAGACATATTTCTGTAATGTTTGAATTTTATGTAATAAACGTACATTACTCTTGTGCTCAGAAAAGAAAGTGTGATAAAAATAGAGAAAAACTGAGAAAATTATATATAGAATTTGCTAGATGTTCAAATTACAGTAGAATAAAATTAAAGTTCTACTAATCCAAAAGTGTGTAACAAACTAATTTTTTAAGCAAATGGTCTTTTTCTAGCGTTAGCTAGCTCTAAACCACCACATTGGCCCCAGCAAGTCAATCCAAATGCCTGCTACAGTTCTGTTTTTTGGGCTTTTTTTAACATATTAAAGTATTTTTAAGAGAAAATCCGGGACTATCTTAAAAAGAAAAAAGGAAATAACATTTTTTAAAAACCAACCTTGCCCTGAGGAGGATTTGAGAAAGGCAAAGTATACATCACTAACTTTTAAATAGTGAAACCTTGTATCTAAAGATAGAAGCATAGAAAGAATAAATGTTGTGGACTTTCCTGTTTTCCTTTTATCCTTCTGACTCTTTGCTGGGATATTGACGAATCATCAGATTCTTGCACCAAAGCTCAAATATAAATAAAAATTGCCTTTAATTTTGAAATCATCATCACTTACAGAGAAAAGAAATGTTTACTTCCTTATATTATCTTTTTTCCAGCTCCAAAATATAAAGGAAATTGAAATTGAGACTTTTTTATTACTTTTCATAGAACAGGTTTATGTTATAATTTGTAAATAAACCAAAATGTCAGTTTTTTAAGCTCATTATTTAGGTAGAAAACAGTTATATAAGGTGGTTGTTGCTTTCTTAAAGAAAAATTATATCTGTACACATTTGAGGTAATCTTGAATTCCAAGTTTGATTCAATAACCAACATACTTTCAGTTGGAATTCTGAGGAACAGTAGTATAAGTAAATGTTATTGATTTTTTTTCTTTTGAATATGTGCTGTATTTAAATTTGAGGTTGAAATCTTGGGCAATTCATAAATGAAGTGATGAACATTATATTGTAATCAACATGTTTGACTTTGTATTTTCTAACTGTGCAATTATATTTACACAGAGAATATAAAATAGAAGGCTATCTAAGAAGGCATTGTAAGTATATTTAACTTTGAAAACTGAATTGTCTCTTTGACTGTTATATAGCCTCCTGTAAACCTGAAACTGGGAAAGTTGGCATTCATGTTCCCTGTCACTACCAGAACCAATAAGCAGAGACAAGGATTGAATCTTTATGGGCACTTTATTCAGATGTCAGTGATTGGAGAAGATGGTCAGTTATGTACTCTAAGAAATCATCTTACATCTCATCTCAAGTGGTCATTTTTTATAAGGAGAAAAAAGAGTAAGTTAGGGATTTGGAATTCAGGGGAAGTTTAATCAGATAAAAGTTTCAGTCCAGCAACTTTCCTAGCATTCCTTTACCTGCTGACCAGCGATTCTTCACCTGCATCCTGGCTGACATTCTCTCCCTGGAGCACCATGGCTCAGATACCATCTTGACTACTTGCAGTCCTCCTGGGATGCCTTCCAGTTCCTGGGACAACAGCTTTTCACATGTATTAATCACTAAATCTATTAACCATAAGCTAAAACTAAAATATTTTAACTCTTGAGTCTTCCCATCAAATTACAGACCTCATAGAAGAATTGCCAGAGAATGCACTGGAAAATCTAAGGAAAGACCTTGTTTTTAATAACCTTAACATTTAACATCATCTATATTATATTGATTTTCTTAGCAGAAGTTTTCACAAAAACAAATTACCTGTGTTTTCAAAGGTAATAGGAACCCTCTTCCTAGAAGAGTGTCTGAGATATTTGGAAAAAAATCCCACTGGAAATAATAATAAGTGTATTTTTCTATAATTCACCCTGGCAATAACACTTAGTGTAACTACACCAGCATGAATGTTGGTGCAAGGACAAGGAGGAAGATACAAAATCAAACCAAAACGACTACAATACAGATGGGTGCAGGTGTAGGACTCTCCAAATTAAATCCTTCTCTTCGTGTGAGCTAAACAAATAACCACTCACAAAGTCTGATTTAAATCACAGAGTGTTACAGCTGATGGTAAACTGAAGACCAAAGAGATGAGCACAGCAGAAGAATTCTTAATTGCTCCTCTGCTGCACACTTTGTTTTCCTAGTCACAATCACATTACTTGGGCCATTGTATGGAAGGGTCTTCAATGCTTTATTGCTGCTAGCAGTGGAGTTCCCAAAAGTCTCAAAGATTTATTATTATTTTTTAAGATCAAAAGCATTGAGCCAGGTGTAAGGAAGGAAAGATTGAAAAGGTATACCACCAGATACATGCTTTCTCAACCCTTACGCAATCCATCTAAAAGTAGCTTTGACTCTTACTGTTGCTAGCATCATCTCAGCACACCAGTCTTTACATTCTTCCAAAGGTGAGTATGTGCTTAGTGTGTGGCCTGGTGAGAAGGGGTGAAGAGTTGCCTGAGGGCTTTTCTCAGCGTTCCTACTCCACCTTCAGCTTCCACCAGTCCCTGCACCTCAGGGCATTTCTCTGCAAGCACTTTCCCCCTGCCTCAGCGGTAGACTGCTGTTGCCTATTATTTGGTGCTGGTCAACTGGAGAGTGAGGGTGGTTCCTGATTCTCCCAGTTCAGCACCAGTGTTAGGCAAAGTCTGTTCATCTGGGCCTTGTGAAAAGACCTTTTCAGTGGTCCTGCTTCTGTCCCAATGGTAACCACACCCGCTCTTGTTTTTGATGCTCTAAGAGCTGTTCTCTCCAGTCTTCTGCCCTGACCCTCAATAATTTTGTGAGCACCAGGGAACCCATGAAGAAGAGTTTGTATTGACCATGAAGTTCCTTTATGAATAAAGCTCCCAATC
>PVKM010051663.1:0-10415 GCA_004027735.1 Carollia perspicillata
TACCTTCATCTGCCTATATTTCAATTGCCTCTGTGAACTGAATTTTCTTCCTTCTTCAAGAGTTCATAAATGTTTTCAAACTAGAAGCATTGGAATCATTATTTTTATTACTGGGGAGTTTTAATAGTTAGATTCCTACTTAAAATTGTATAAGGGAATTCAGTTGCTCTTTCTACATAAAAACCTGCAAGTAAATTTAATTTCTCATGATTTTAATTTTTTTATAGGGAGATGTTTCAGAATGCTATCCCATGCATGGAGGTAGATATTAAATGTGATATTTAATAAAGACAAATGGACGAGAGCAGGGAGCTTTGTCAGTAATGCTTTGTTGGGCTCTGCCCTTTTTAAAATGAGTTAATGACTTTTGCTTCATGACCCATTTCTAATGGTAGCTTGGTCTTTTCAAAAAAGGACACCATTGTCATAGTTTAGAGGTATTAGTCAGTCATTCCTTTGTGGCACATTAGAAGCAAGTTGATAAGACTTAAATGTTAAATACCTCACAGAACAAAAGGCTGCCAACCAGCTAAATAAAGAAATTTGTACAGACAGTGGGTTACAAAGATGGAGCTTGCAAAAAGAAAAAATGTCTTCATAGTCAATGTTTTAAAACTTAGTTACAATGGCTAGACTGAGCATTACGGAGTGTCCAGCTTTTCTAATTCAATAGTGTCTCGCTGTAGGTTGTATATTTTAATGTAGATGGCATTTTATTTACATAAGACTGTGCTTTTGTCTGTCTTCATTCTGAAGCAGCCATTTTGCTTCATCTGATTTTACTTGAGTTTTGGGAAGAACTATGATCGTTTCTCATTTGTGATTGTAAAATGTTCTTTCGTGATCTGAGTCATAAATCAAGTTAAAGAAATAATTTATTTCACTTTGGAGTTACCTTTTGGATCCAACAGATAAAGCACAGGCATAAGAACCAAAATCTTATGTTATCTACCTGTATTGCTGAACTAGACTCGTAACCTATTTAATATCTCTAAGCAAAGACATTCTTTTCAGAAACAAAATATTTTAATTCCCCATCAGTTAGAAGATTGCTAATTCAATTAAGTATATTTCTTTCATGTATTGCTACACTGTGGGTTGCGAAGGAAAAGTATAGAATATTTCAAGTAGGTGTAATACACAAAATCTGCCCACGTGACCAGACAAAGGTAGGAACTGTTCATCATAGAGCATTTGCAGCCACAGAATTGTTTTATAAGTTAATTTTAGGATGACTCTCTATTGGGAGTGCTTTCGGGTGCTGGCAATGTTGTTTACTTCTTCTGTCCTCTGTTCATTCTTAGTGGCTGGTCATAGGCATTCCAAGTTGTATTGAATTTCTAAAAAGCTATTTCAGGTAAAATGCTATGTCCGGAGGTGGAAACCGCAGTGTTATCTGACACACAACCTAGACACAGGGACTAGATCCATTTGTCTCATTCTGGGTCCCCTTGCATGTCTCTACTCTGTCTTTCGGTCTTAGTAGGAGCCTCTTAAAGTAGGAAAATTGGAGGCTGCATGTAGAAGGCAACAGCAGAAGGAAGGAACTGGAGGTAGAAAAAGCGATTTGGAATCTTTACAGAAACTCAGGTGAGAGATTGAGTACTCGAACTCAGATAAAGAGCGCAAAGAGGAGACCAGCCTACTAACTATTATGGAGAAGACTACCCGGACTTGATGAATAATTAGATGTGAAATGACAGTATTTGTTTATCACACACCCCTAGTTAGTCCCATGTGGGTGTGGGAGCTCCGCAGTCATCAGGAACCTCAACCTGTGTTGCTTCGCTGCTGGGGACACGTACCTTCCACCTTGGAGGGCCGGGGGCTGTTCCATCTCTGCCGTTGCGTGCTCAATCCTGCCAGCGGGGAAGATGAATAGAAAGAGGGAGCGTGCGCCTAAAGAAAGGCTCTGGCATTGTGCGTATTCCTGCTATCAACTTCAAGGGAGAAGACAGATACCATCTTGATTCTGAGTGGTCACGTGCCCATCTGAAATTCAAGGTTTTACTAATGAGGAAGAAGTTGAGAACAGAGATTGAGAACAAACTCTACTTGGTAAAAAGAAAGAGGCATTTTCCCACTCCAACCCCCAGGAGAGTAGAAGAATGAAATGAAACCTGAATGCTTTCTTTGTTTCATTGGCCCAATAGGAGGAAGGTCGATACAGATACAGCTATGCGTTTACACGTATACACAGGCATATACTTGTAGGGGTGCGTGTGTGGGGGGAGTACTAATGTCTAAGAGAGCCATCCTACACCCTCCCCACATGTTGACATGACTCACACTTTTATAGAAAACTAAGAAAACCAAAAACCAAAAAAACACTTTGGTTGAGTTCTAAGTATCCCAGGAAAAAGATGATTCTGAAACCAAATGGTGTTTTAAATTCTCTTTGGTTTAAGATACCACGTTATTTCTTAGAGTAGAAATGGAGGATTTGGGATGGAAAACAGGGCTACTGAGGCATTATGATAAATGCGAAGTACTCATAAAACATATAAGTAATGCTATTTTAATCATTATACTATTATTAAAATATTATGTTTCCTGATATATCTTAAAGTTTGTCTGACATATGCTTTTTATCATTTCAGTTTCTATGCTGCTCTTATTATTTGAAAATGTAGTGGTTTCATTTTCAAATTCTTAATTAGTGCAGCAAACACTCCAGAAATAATTACCTGCCACTCTTCTCTTTGCAAAAATCAATTTTGTACATGTCAAAACACTGGAATACACCAGGACCTCCTCCCTGTAGCCGTACCCTGTTGAATATCCTACGGAGTGTCACGTTCTAGAATCGTATGCCTTAGTTGTGTGTGTGCTTTTCTTTTTTTAAACACAGTTATTGCTCTGGGCCATTTCCTGCGTGGGGAATCATGATGTGTGAAAGAGAAAGCAGATCGCGTGACTCTCTAACGAGAACCAGCGTATTCGGGGAAGTCGCTAAGCCTGTGAGCAATCCTTCGATACTTCAGGGTAGATGTGTTTGGAAAAGACAGGCAAACTTTAGTCCTAGGTGGCAGAGATAATAAACAGACAGTTCTCGTATAACATTTTTTAGGGGAGATGAGAATGTTAATGAGGTCAGAGAGCAGTTCAGTAATGGCATAATAAGTCACGCAGCTATTGCATGGAAGAGAAGATGAAAAGGAAAGGAGAGAAATATGTTTAAGAAAGGAAACAAGATTTTAACCTTGGGGTTTGAAAGGACGTCACCACTATTCACACTGGGGTTACTAAAAGCTGGGCCAACAGCATTTAATTCAGCAGCTTATATTCCACGAGAACTGACATCAGACTTCAGAAATTGCATATAAATGTATGTTCTGGATCGCTCTGGGAGGGAAGGCCCAGGGCATCCACATCTCAGCTCTGAAGCGGAACCACGTCCTTTGCACAGAAGCGCTTCCTGGTTGCCGTCCAGATGGTTGGCAGAAGATGGTCTGATTTTCGGTGGTGAGTGCTCAGTGCAATATACAGATCATGCATCATATACGCTTGAAACTTATAGAATCCTATTAATAAATGCCACTCCAATGAATGTAATAAAAATAAAATAAAATAAAGACTGGCGTAGGTTCTCATAGCTGTCATTATTAGGGATTATAAGAACGGAATGTCACAATATTTGCAGCTTAGCAAGTGGTCAGTGGGACTTAGCAGGCGTTCTACATTTGTCATTTCCCAAGAGCTATTTGGGAAGACTGTTTAGTATGATTTCAGTCAGAAATTATATTTCATGCGTCTAGTATCTAGCTCTCTCTTACATATTTACTGAGACCACTTTTGTATGCAGACTATGAGTTCGTGTGTATGAAAGCATTTTACTAACTAAGTGCTGTTGAAAGTGAGAAGCTGTCATTTCAGGGTCGATGCTAAATGAAACCAGCCTTGTGCAGGAAGAGCGTGGAGGCTCGACGCACGTCCTCTGGTACACAGGTAAAAGTGTGACACCAGACACTCAAACAGTCTGGACTTCCGTTTCTTCAAGACTGGGAAGTGGTCAAATTAATAATTGCCAAGGACTCTTGCCATCTTCAATATTCGTATGCTAGAATAGGAGAATCCCGTGGAAATGTAAATCACAGTGAGATGGAATGCATCCAAAAGTATAGCAAATTCAGCCATAAAAATGTAGGTACTACAGCAAAGGGAAACTCAAAATCATTTGTCTAAGTGAAAGTAGCCAAATACAAAACATGACATTATTGTGCAATTGTATTTATGTGAAATGTTCAGAGAAGGCAAGTCTATTTTTTGTTACTCAGATTTTATTTCTAAGCATTGTCTATGCATTTATAAGGGCATATATGATCTATTTTATGTACATAGATTAGGACGGTTGTGTAAGCCATCCTTACAGAGCTGCCTACAGGAAAATTATTTCCTACAAGACCAAAACCTACACGTGGAAACAAAGAATGGATATAGGTTTTTGTGATCGAGAACCTTATCCTCACCCTCACGTCCCCCTTATGCAGCATCACAGGGCAGAAAACTTTAATCAAGGACAGAGCTTTACGATGCTAGTTCCCAGGCTGTGCAGGAGAGAGAAGGGAAGAGAAACAAATAGGCTCTTGGGTAGTTGGCGACAACTTCGCTACAAGCCACAGGATTGTGGTAGCCAGAGTGGACACCTGCAGTGGAGACGTCCTGGTCGAAGAAATAAAGGGTCCTCTGTGGTTGCAGTTTCCCCGGTGAACTCGATCCCCTTGCCTCCCAAGATTCTCTGTCCCCCGCTGAACACCTTGTCATCCACCTCCACCCAGTCCCCTTCTCTCCCTGTTTCACTCTGGTTTGCCTCCGTGTCTGCTTGCTTGCCGAGCTCTGTCCCCAAACTCCTCATGCTCTGCATCAGCTTCTTCGTGTCCATCTTTTGGGCAGTATTGGAATAATGACTTTCAATTTCATTTACCTTCTGAGGCTCAGCTACCAGATGTGACTCCTCCTAAGCAGTGAAGTCTGATCCTTGGATTTTAGGCACGTCGCCATTCTCTTGTGTTGTCTTAGGTGCATGGCAAGGGTAAGGGTTAGGTTAAAGGTTCCACCCGGTCCCACAAATAAGTCATCAACTCTTCATAATCACTGTCAGCAGGCTGTAATCCAGAGCAGAAGTTGGAGATGTCATGAAGGTTACTGTAATTGTAATCTTCAATTTCTCCGTAATGCTCAAACCCTGCCCCTAAGTGGAAGAAGCCAGACAAAAACCACAGTATCATACAATTCCATTCATGTGAAACATTCTGCAGAACAGGCAGATCTGTAGAGACAGAAAATAGATTAGCAGTTGTCCAGGGCTGGGGGAAGCAGGCCAGAGGGTACTTGAGAGTAATCGTTAAAGGTTGCAGGGTTTCTTTGGGGGTAACAAAAATATTCTAATTGATTGTGATGACAGATGCACAGCTCTGTATTTACTAGGAGCCCGCCGTTAAACTGTATAGCTCGATGGGCGAATTATGTGGCATGTATTCCTATCTCAATAAAACTGCTTTAAAAAATGACGTAGCTTTAGCGGTGCCAAGGATAGGCATTGGAAGTACCACAGTGATTCTCTTTCTTATGACTCCAGTTTCTACTTAAAAATTACTTGATTGTCCTCATTCATAAAGGTGATCATTATCTTGGGAAATACAAGATAGGAGTAAATTGATCTCAGCTGCTTTCTTCTTGCCTCCCATCAACCTTTCACAGTACCTTCACCTGCTATTCACGCCGCTGTTCTCACTAGCTCTCATTGGACAATGGAGCCTTTATTGCCATGCTCTTGGACATTCCAACCTACACTTCTGTCTGCAGCCACTCCCCCCTACCACCACCCTGGGACTGGACTTTGTCCTGAACGGTAAATGCTGGCCTGGAGAAAGGGAAATTCGCAGCTGAGCAACAGTAATGAACACTCTGGCACAGTATATTCCTTATCAAATTTCACTCTTATCGTTCCCTGATGAGAGGAGATATTAGTCCCAATTTACAGAAGAGGGAACCACGGACCGGAGAAGTTGAATGTTTTGTCTAAAGTCAAACAGCTATGAGGTTGCAAATTCTGGATCACTGTGTGGTCCTATCAGATCCCAAAGGCCATGCTCTTTCTTTTACGTTGTGCTGACTCTTCTACCAAAATGAAGAACAGCTATGTTTGTGTAACGCTCTGCACTTGTAAAATAGACGTGTTATATAAAACCTCCTAGCAATAGAAATCGTCCAGAAAGCTTGGAGACAAACTGAAACTTGAAAAAGCTACCTAACAAAATTTAGGAAAACTCTCAGTTAAAGGATTTCTAGTTGTATAAGGGTTCAGCACGGAGTGTTTTTAGAGCGTTCTAGTACACACTTAAAATGTAATTCATTTCACAGAAATCAGAGGTAGTGGCTGGGCTAAAATATAAACCAAAGAAAGAATCCACATTTCAGTTCTGATTCTTTACCAACTACTTGACTAACTTGTGAGGCCTGCCAGAACTTCAGTTTCCTCAATGATAAAACATGAGTGTAGAAATAATCGTTAATTTGTGTTCATTTATTCATTCATTCATTCATTCATTCATTCATCAAATACATGCCCACGTGTTCTTCTAAGGGACGGAAATTCCAGAGTGACCAAGACAGAACAAAGCCCTGCCATGAGGGTCCTCTGCTAATTTGCTCACAGCTCTGTTTCCAGCCTTCTCATCCTCTGCCATTGGTGCCAGCTCTCAACGTTTTCTTAGCCTCTCTGACTTCTGAGTAAGTCCAACCTGCAAGAGGTCCCGGTAGAAGATTGGGAAGCAGGAATGGGAAAATCAAAGGGTTTCTCCTTTACTAAACCCTTCTCCTGTCAAGAAGCCCCACCATGATTCCACTTCCGAAAATCCTAACTCTTCCACAGTCCCTGCAGCTTCCCACCATCGCTAATTCCCTTTCTGGATGAAAAATATACCCCATAGATCTAAGAGACCCTACATACCTCACACAAGATAAATGCTAAGAAAAACACACTAGCTCACATTATAATCAAACTGTTGAAAACCAATTAGAAATAGAAATTCTTGAGAGCAACCCCAGATCAAAGAACGAAGGTGAGAGATACTGCCGACTCTATCAGAACTGAGGAAAACAAGACTAAGCACTTTTAAAGTGCTGAAAAACAAGAGCAAAAGTTCCTCTCAAGCTAGAATTCAACATCCAGCAACAAATCATCTTCAAAATACCATGGAAAGTGAGACAAAGACATTTTCCAGAAGGAGTGGAGAGAATCAGCCACCAGCTGTCCAATCCTATAAGAAACGGTAAAGGAGCTTCTCAGGCTGAGGGAAAATTACGCTAGACAACAACTTGAATCTTCATAAGGGAATGAAGAAAAACAGAAATGTTGTAAATGTGGACAAATACAAAATACTCTCTTTTGTTTTTAAAACTTTTTACAATAATGGCTTTTTAAAGCAAAATAATAACAACACACTGTGAACTTTGTAAACTACATAGAAAGTAAAGTGACAGGTATGAAAATACAACCCAAGCGATGGGGTAAGGGGTCAGGGCAGTGAGAAGTTTAATTCGGTGGGTTTCCCATTGTATGCAAAGTGCTACAATATTATTTGAAGTTAGACTATGAGAGGTTAAAGGTGCATATTGTAAATCTGAGACTCACCACCAAAAAATGAACAAACAAGCAAACAAATAAAATAGAATTTAGCTAAATAAACAACAATTTTTAAAAAACATTTATAATTCTACAAGCACTACCTAGCAACACATTTATTCTATAGTTCAAATATACCTACTTAGGCTTACTAAAAATTTTATTACTTCTGGATTTTCCTATAATTTACAAGTACAATTGGAAAGAATATACAGATGTTTCTGATTCTAAGTTTGAAAGAAAAACTAGACAAAACATATAGGTAAAAATTGGAGCAACTTCAATAATCTTTAGGTAATTTATTCCCACCGCCTCAAAGAATCCTGGTCCCTGGACCATTTCCACTGTATTCATAGAGGTGCTTCTTCGGCTGCAATTCACGCTTTATAAAGCATGAGATTCCGTAGTTCTTGTGTGATTCTAAGCTGCCATCACTCAATCTCCGAGCTTTTAGAAGGTCTCTGACGTTTCCACGGCTGTACAGGTACAATCCTGAGGTGGTATCTGGTTACACAGCTTTCATTTTACTCAAGTAGGGAGCTCTGATTAATTCCAACTGCCAGTGTCCAGTGCACAGCCCAGGTTTGATGCTTTCAAAAGACCGCAGAATTTCTGTGTTTGAGAATTTAAGACCAGAATAGTAAAATGGACATTCCCAAAACCTGGCCTGAAAAAAGTAACAATAACAAAATCACACGGTGTTTGTCTGCTACTGAAAAAGAAAAAGCTGTCTTAGAATTCTCATGTAATTTGGTTGTTGCTCTTATAAAGTCGAGGAATGCAATCCATGCATGTGATTTCTCCGTGAAAGACAACTGTATCTCTGTTATTCTTGTCATGTTTCATTTTGAAATGTCACTAAAACTTTAAGAAACATAGGCTAAAGTTTTAGACGCAACATCTCAAATATTTTGACAGTGCTCTACACTATTTATCATGTTTTCAAGAAGTGTGTGAATAGAGAAGGGTTGAGCTTGGAAGTAACACAAAGACTTCTCGGAATGAATCCCGGACCAATTATACCAAGACAACATCCACTCGTAGCAGAACAAGCGCCTGTTAAAAATCTCATTCACGTTCATTGCCATGAGGGACACCTTCCTGCAGTAAAGGCTCGTATCTGCATTTGTATGTTGTGGTTTATATGCTAGTATATTAGAAAGAGAATACTCAGGGTAAAAGTACGAGATATGGTGGAGGATGACAGTGACGGAGACAGAAAAAAACAGACAGACAGATTAAGTAAAAACTGACTGCCAATGTGATTAAAACTATTTTACTTTTTTTAACTCTCTGATTTGGGGTTTAAATAATTAGAGCAAAGAAATATGTATTGGGACACTGTAACAAATTTAGTTTACCCTTTTACTATCTCTTCAGAGAACGAAGATGTTCATCGACCCCTTCAATAATGCCGAGTGTGCTTGTCAACTTTCGCTGTCAAACTTGGTTGGAGATACCACAGTGAGAAGGGAAAGGACATTGAAAGAGACACGTGTAGAAGAGAAAAACATAGCTTATTGTGTCTTATACTCCACCCATCAAACAAAAGACAAATTTATATTAACTTTTCTTAAGAGAAAATTAATCACTGGATACTCTTAAATCTTGTGATAATTTTAGGTGGTGATAGTTAATATTACAAACATGAAACAAAAGTTGTGTTCTCATTCATGTGCATGAAAATGCATAGAAGATGTTGAATGAAGAAATGTATTTGACTTTCTTAAATACATTTTCTTAAAAGAAATAATGCAAAGAGCAGGTTATATATAAGTATATATTTTGCAAAATTCTAATAACCATAATTATATTGTTTTATGGAATATGAAAATTGGAGAGCTTCTTATCTGTTTATTAGTATAAAACAGAACACTAAAACTTTTCTTATTTTGCATTTGATTAATCAGTTAGTTCAATTACATTCATACCATCTCTTGAGATTAAACACAACTCATGTACAATTTTTTTTGAAACAAATATCTAGATGTAAACTTATACATGCTAAAAGCATGAATTTTTCTAGAGGCCCTAAATACATGAAAGATCACAATTCTGAGATTAGCTACTTTTATCATTTATCTATTGTTCACAACAAATAACAATAAAAGTGTTGCCCTGACTGGTGTGACTCAGTTGGTTGGGCATGGTCCCACAAGACAAGGGGTCGCTGGTTTGATTCTCAGCCAGGACTCGTGCCTGGGTTGTGGGTTCAGTCTCAGGTGGGGGCACATTCAAGAGGCAACTGATTGATGTTTCTCTCCCTTTCTTTTTCCTTCTCTTTGCCTCTCCCTAAAAATAAATAAAATATTTAAAAACTATTGTGTAACAAGCACTCAAACTGAATGGCTTCAGATAGCAATCATTTATGATTTCTCACAAGTTTGCAGGGTTGATGGATCCAGACAAGACAAAGAAAAGGCGCTTTAGTTCAACTACATGTATGCAGCCAGCCGAGCCTTGGCTATCTGGGTAGGGTCGGAGTCCCTGGGTGGAGCATCTATCCTTCTCCTTGGACCCAAGCACTGGCTGGGAGAGAGGCATCCAGGACAAAGCAGAAACACGCAAGGCCTCTCAAAGCCCAGGCCCACTATCAGTCCCCTCTCCTTCTTGGGGCTGGATCAGGTCACATTGCTGAACCCAGAGTCATCTATTGTGAAAGGAATTGCAAAGTCTCAGGGCACAGAGGGTGGCTACAAAGAAGGGTGAATAATTGAAGTAATTAATGGAATCTATCTAGTCTGTGATACAAATAGAAAGACCTGTAAGACACATTGGAGAGTGTGTC
>PVKM010051664.1:0-10421 GCA_004027735.1 Carollia perspicillata
GTGTTTGTCTCTATGATCATAGATAACTTTGACAAAAATTAAACTGAGAAAATCATTGGGGTTGAAACAAATAAACAAAAAGTGAAGGAAAGAACGGACGTTACAGAGTTAGTTGAATATCAAAAAATGTGTCTGTGGGATAGTTTATTTAACACACAATACACAAGCAAACTAGTTTCTGGCCAAGCTAATTTAATGAAATGAGAAAACAGGCTGATTCCCATGCCCCCCCCCCCCATTCTGTTTTCCCCTGGCGGCGGGGCAGGGTGGGGGAGGGGTGCGGAAGCATAGATAGAGAAAATGCATGCCCTTGGTTACTAAAGCACCAGGATGGAGGGACCAGAAGCACCCATGGAGATACAGCTCTGTTATAAGGGTCTGAAAGGGGTGGTGAAGACTCCAAATAATTGAGGGCAGTAGCATTATTTTCATGCTTAAAGGAAAGCCCCATTCTCTACTGTCTGAGGCTTCCTTCATTGCCTTCCTAGGGAACATACTTCACAGTGTCAGAAGCAGCAGCTCAAATGGATTTCCATTGCTAATAAGTGGGCACGAATGGAAACACCTCTCCTTTTCCCTGTTGGCACCAGCGCACTTGGTCATTTGAAATACAGCGTAGTTGTTAATAAGTTAGCAAAGCAGTAGGGAGCCATTGAGTGTTTGTGGTTTAGAAAAGCAGCCTTGGTAGGTAAACAAATTCCTTTTTCTCCTGCGCAGGATGGGGAAGGTCAGAAGGGTGCTTGCTGTTCAGAATCTAGAATTGTAGGCAGCACAGTGTGGTTGCAGATTTTGTGTTTAAACAGAGCCAGGTCATTCATTGCTGGTGTTGAAAGGGAACGTAGGACCATTCATTGTTAGTGGAGTCTCTAACCAAATGAGAATGAAGACAAGTAAACACAAAATGTGTAATAAATACCTAAGAAAATCTACAGTGGAAATATTCTAACACAAATATGACAAGGAACATGTGAATATAATGTAGGAATAGAAAACCATTTTTTTAAGAATTAAAGATAATTTATAGATAATATTACTAGAGCAATGTCTGGCTTATAATTGCATTAAATAACTGGTCATTACTTACATTTTCATTATTTTTATCATGACTTTAATTAGCAGTAGTATCTGAAAGCAGAGTTGCGACCTCGCCAGCATTCAGGAGCCAGTCCGGGAATGTGACTGTGGCAAGGGGGCCTTGGGAAGCTGCAGCAGACTGGAGCGGCCCCCCTCCGGTGGAGCGCCCCCCATTCAGTTCCAGCGAGTCCCAGTCACAGGAGAAGGCCCGCTCCTCCTCGTTGTCCTCGTTCTTTTCTCAGAAAAAGCTGGAAGTCCAGATTTGATGGGAAATCTCCCAATTTTAAATGTTGAGGACTAAACTAATATAGGAGACAGGCACGAGGACCGTATAAATCAGCTAACGTCAAACAAAGCTAAGTCGGGTCTGCTTCGTGCCGCCTGACACGGAGGAGCCTCAGGACAAAGAAAGTTCCTGCGAAGATTGAGTAATAGCTCCTCACCCATGCCCTGTCATCTACTCATACCATAAAGGGAAACAGAGTGCAGAATATACCTCATAAAAACTAAAGTTAATCCCAGCCTTTTCCCCTCATTTTCCTATGCAGCTGTTTTCTGTAGAAACTATAAACAGATATACGCTCAACCTCCGGCGGTGGTTGGGTCTCGCTTCGTTCTCTCCTGAGAAGGGTGTGCTACTCTCTCTGTGGAATGGCTTTTCTTGCTTCTCTGTGCTCAATAAAACCTGCATTTGCAATTTAACCTCTTGTCTGGCTCCTGTCTTGAATTCTTCCCTGCGTGAAGCCAAGAGCCTCTTGTCTCGTGTCAGGGCTTGCATCCCCACTAGAGACTTGCCCCTCGGGCATCAAAGCAGTTTATGTCTGTGGCGAGGATTGGATCCACAAGCCTCGCTTTAAAGAAACAAGTGTCCCCCAGCCAGAGGACCCAGCTCCCTCTTTGGGATCCTGTGGCTTTCAGTCTTCCTTAGCAGTCCCCCAGGGGCCCCCCAGGCTCACCACACACTGCCGCCTCTGGTGAGCTGGCCGTGTGGGCTTTGTCAGTGCTCCTGGGGCTGGAGTACAGCAGGTTACCATGTGCAGGCTCTCACCAGGGGTCCTCCCTGACCCTGTTGGCCCCCGGATAACCACAAAGACCTGGCCTGAAGCCTTCTCCCCAATTTGGGGATCCTTAGCCTCCTCCAGAACCCTCCAGAAACATGGCTAAGACAGTTATTTACACTAAAATGTTAATGATTTAACAGCTCACCCTTCACAATGGGTGTCTACACCTTCAAAGAGAAGACTCAGGTAAGGAAATAGAAGTAGTTACTAATGCAGGAATTTCAGGGCTCTGGACACTTCAGAGGATCAAAACTAAATTCTGCTTTTGGAGGAAGCTTCTTCTGAGGCCTGGTTGAAATAAGTCTTCAGGTACCCATGAAGAAAAGATGCTATTCACTCCGGCAGGTAAGCAGTCATTTGACTCTTATTCACCATTCTCTAGGTATTGGTAAACACACCCACACACCCACACCCCCCCAAAAAAAACATGTACAGTAGTCTAGGGAAGAGAGGGGTCACTATAGACTGGTCCAGACTTACCAATTTATTATTTTTAGGTAAAAAAAAATTGGCAGTTATTTACTCTAAGTTCCTATCAGTGCTCTCCATTCGCCCAAAGGATTTTCCCCCGGCTTCTAGAATCAGGCCTTGCAATTTAAGTGTGTGGTCACCAGGTGGTGGAAGTGTGCCACAACCATGAAGCCGAACGCTGGCAGAGAAGCCGAGTCCACCTTGCATCCCATCACCTTAGAACCAGGGAGAATTGCCACCTGTCCTTTAGCCACATTCAGCCTGGAGTCCATCCAAAGATTTTCGCTTTTCTGGCAATTCCTGGCTGAAAGCTTGCTGGTACCCTTCTGTTCACCTCTGGGAGAGGAAAGAGTTGTACTTGGAAAATGTAGGTACCTCAGAACCCTCTTTTAAAAATCAGCTCATCTCTGTTGTCTGCCACTTTATTTTCCTTTGCCCTTCTGAAGGCAGAGGAGAGGAGACCCTACCCTCTCATTACAGTCCAAGGAAGGAAGGCGTACTCTGCTTGGACAAGCCTCGAGGCTTTATTTATTTACAGAGGCCGGAAAAGGGCTTGGGGAAACCTGTCCAGGCAGGAGGTGGTGGGGACCCCTCCAGGGTGGCGGTGGAGACAGCAGAGGCGGAACGTTTCCTCCTTGCTGTCCTCGCAGCATCTGACAGGATGACCAGTGCGCATGTTGGGGAACCTTGCTCGCTGGGAAAGACTTTCCGAGGGTTTTCTGCGTTCTTCACCGGTTTCCCTTCCCCTCTAAATACCGTAGCCCCTCAGTATTTACAGTGGCCGTGTTTCATAAAGTCGCCGTGGGTACCGAACCATCGCACGTGGGGAGGTACAAGTTAGGTTTCTGCGAGCCTCGGCCCCATCGTTTTCATCAGTGGATCAATATGTAGCCCTGTTTTATGTGTGTTTCTGTCTAAAGGCACCTTATTTAATATATTGATTTGTTTTATGTGGTTTTATATATTGATCTACTATATTTAATACAGTGATTAACACTAAACTCCTGGCCAACAGCAGTGTAACTCATGTCCGAACGAAGCTTGTCTAACACACGTGTGTCATCTGTAAGGTGCATCGCACTCCTCTGCACTGGGGATCACTAAACAGCACCTCAGCACCACGCATGGGGACCAGGCAAACAGTGAAATCACCGACACAAAGCACAAAATATGAAAAGGGGCACTAAGTACACGACAAAAAGGACACATGGACACCATGAGAACTGGCACCGTGCGTGACCCCGTCGGGAATGTGGACACCAGGCACTCAGATCTTTCACCGATCTGCACCGTGTTTGGGAACGACCCCAGAAGTGCCGCAGGTAATGATTTGGGGTTACAAATGAATTTCAGCAAGTAGGCAAGTTCGCAGACACGGAATTGGTGAAGAATGGGGGTCGACTGCACAGACACAGCGAAGCGCAGGCTGTGGCTCTCTGCCCTTTTGTCTCTTCTCCCGAGAGCCCACCTCCCTCACCGTCAGACAGGCTACTTCAAAACGTGCATCTGAAGCCCTGCCCTTTCTTGAGACCAGCAGTTCTCAAAGCACAGTTCCAGGAGCCCTGGGGAGCCGGAGTCCATAGGATCCTCCCTTCATGGCTGCAGATCTGCGTGAATCGGATTTGTTTTCATGTACCGCAACCAAAACAACTAGTCATAACAAACTGATGTACAAGCAGATCTGAGAATCCAGCTGTCTTCCCGTAAGCCAGACATTAAAGGGATTTGCAAAAGTGTTAATCACTAAGATTTTGTTTCGTTTTGGAAAATGTTATTTGTTTTGTATTGGCACTGTTATTTACGTTAATGTATTGGGTTGGCCCAAAAGTTCATCTAGTTTTTCTGTGCCGTGGCTCTAGTTGTCTTAGTCACCTTCATTAGAAACAATTTTGTTAGATTGTATTGTGACAGCTGTCATATGAGCGTGCATTTAGAAAAACTTAACAAAATTGGTGAATTTTAGTGCAGTCATTTTAATATTGAAGATGGAAGATAAGCAACATTTTTGGTGTATTATGCTTTATTATTTCAAGTAAGGTAAAAACACAAATGAAGTGCAAAACCAGATTCGTGCTGTGATGGAAAAGGTACCGTGACTGTTCGAGCATGTCCAAAGTGGTTTGTGGAGTTTTTTTGGTGCAAACGACATTTTGACCAAATAATTCTTCAGCTCTGAGGCTGAGTAATGCAGCAGAATAATTCAGCTCTGAGGCTGTCTTATTCATTGGAAGATGTTTAGCAGCACCCTGGCCTCTACCCACTAGAAGCCAACGTGGGACTACAGGACTCACCCTTTCCTCTTCCTTCTCCCTAAGGTTAGTTCCACATCTCAGGGTTTGTGCAGTAGCCTGACGTCGGTGGGCAAAGCAGACTTCTCTTGGTATTGGTCTGTCTTATCCTGGCCTCCACTGGGCTGTGCCGGGTGGGGTGGGAGGGCCCCCACTGTGGTCTCTAGTCCCGAATCCCTGGAAAGGCTCTCCCAGAGCCTTGGCTTCCAGACAGGCCCCAGTGCCAGCCAGAAGATTGCTCCTCCCCTGGTAGCTATGGTAATTACTGATGATTTTACTGCTAATTAAACGATAGTTAATGTTTATTGCACTGTTACTACAGACCACTGTCCGTACTGGAGGCTTTTGAAATGTGATCTCAGCCTCAGGAACTGGGTAAATATGAATACGTGGAAGAACAAGTGGTACTAACTGAGAAGGACCTGCTGGAAGATGGTTTCGGAAAGCACCCGCTCGACCACGGCCTGGTGGCAGAAGTGTCCGAGGGGCCCCGCCCTGTGGAAGGACGCAACATTTGGTTTCGCCTTGGACTGTTTTACCTATGACCATGGGTTGGCAAACTCTTGTATCTTGAGGACTTCTTCGAAAGGAGTGATTACAGAAGCTTTGGGGTAGGATCAGAAATCCCGCAGAGTCTAAGCCGGGTTGTGGTGAAATGTCGCGGCAGTGGCATGCACTTCCTGATCGCGGAACGGAGTGAACCATCTGTCATCTCCTGCAGAAAAAGAGGTGCTTCCGATCTGGCCAGCAAGGAGGGGTGGAGACTCTTTCAGATGGACAAAAAGCGCTTGCTAGAAATGGCAGCAGAGGAGTGAGGGGCGCCGGTGCAGACTACACCTTCCATTCCATTTTAGAAAAAGGTCTCAACTTCTCTTGCTTTCTATCATGTTTGAGTGAAATAATAGAATGAGCTCCCATTCCAAAGCTGTATGACCAGTGGCATTGTTGCATGTTTGAAATGAGGTCTCTAAGGTGGCAATGTAGTTTGGAGTCAGATTTACTCTTAAAGATCTTTTGGTAAACTGGGTGGTGTGGTCCTAATGTATATAAAAAAACTTCAACTTCATTCTGGTGAGTCATTTAAATGTGTACGATGTAAACACTGGTATTTAGAGTTTCTGTTTTGATTTTTTTTAAAATAAACTACCCTTTGATTTCAAAATAAAATAAAACTTGATCTCATTTGTCACAGAATCCTATGAAATAAATATTAGTATTATCTCCACTTTGCAGACAGGCTCAGAGAACATAAGTAATTTGCCTACGTTAACAGCCAAGTAGCAGAGCTGGCTTTTGTGCCCAGATCTTGTTTGAGTCCAGTGTTCATGCTGTTAACCACTCACTCTGAACCCTCCTCCTCTGGGAGGCCCCAGCGACCTTCCTTCTCTCCACTTGGCTTAGTGGACGCTTATGTCCTCGTGCTGGTCAGGGGCTGACAGTAAGTAGTTGTGTGTACTCTGCTATACTGCACTCAAATACTCATCCATCAGCCAGGGCAGAGAGAGGAACCAGACCCAAACTCTGCCCTCCAGAAGCTCACACCAAGCCCTGCAGAGTGTTTGCTCCGAATCCTTCAGGACTGCAAAGTGGGTGCTGTCTGACTTTTGAAAACAAAGCCACCACCATTGTTGCTTCAGGCCACCATGTCCATCAGTTGCTAAGAACCAAAGGGAAAGGCTGTGGCAACTCGGACACCTTTGAGGAGTCTCTGAGCCATCCCCAGAGGCACTGCCCTGCAGAGGGCAGTTGAATCAGCTGAAGGCATCGTGAGGCAGCAACAGAGACTGGAAGAGGGAAGGAGGCAAGAGGGAGGGGGGAGGCTGGCAGAGTGCCCGAGGCAGACAAGATGCCTGACATTCCTGATGAAAGCTCTCCGTGATGCTGCCTCACAAAGACTTGCTCTGTGCTAAAAATGTCATGCAACTAGGAATCCTGTCTCCCTCCCCACGTTTTGCATCAGCTTCACCCAAAGGTCACCCGTTGTCAGAGAGAGCCCAGGTGGAAGGTGGGGAGGGATTCTAGTAGGCTGACTGCATTCTGGTTTAGCTGGTTTGTGTTTATTTAAACAGAATAGGTCTACAGTTCCAATTGGTCTCCAAATGGCAGTGAAATAAAAGTACCCTGTCATCCCAAAGTCGTAGCAGAGTTTAATACAAACAGGATAGTCCCACATCTTCCAAAGGCAGTAGTGATCACGGAAAGCAGAGGTAGCTGCCCACGTACCTGGGATGGGGCTGGTGAAAGTGAACCCCAGCGTTCAACAACCTGGCGCTCGAGGCTGTGGGATCCATGCTGATCTGTGCGGCTGCAGCAGAGCTTGGATAGAGCACAACAACAAGGGACAGAGGACTTTCTCAGATAGTTGCAAACCCTCGTGCGACGCAGGACTGTTAGGCTGCGACCACAGAAATGAGCTCCAGGTAACTGAAGACAAAAGGAGTGCAGTGGAGCAGCCTGGCATGGCGTGTGGCCATGGGGCCCAGGGAGGCTGTGCATACGGCCCAACGCAAAATTCTAAATGTACTTAAAACCTTTTTTTTGCTCCTCAGTTTTTGTAAGTGTGTGTGTATTTAATGTGTGGCCCAAGACAACTCTTCTCCTTCCATTGTGGCTCAGAAACGCCAAAAGGTTGGACACCCCTGGCTAGAGAGTCACAGGAAAAGGCCTCGGCAGGACCTGGCGGCTCTAGGGATCCAGGGGGCAGGAAGTAAAGGGGCAGCTCTCTCCTTTGGGATGAATTTGTTTTGCCATTTTGGGTCCTTATGGCACGTGGCTCAGGATCTAACTCCTATAGGGAAAGATTCCCATTTGCTTCCTTTGAGTCATGTGTTCACCTTTGGCTGGGAGTGGGGCACCCTCAGTGACTGCGCCACCGAGCCTGCCTGCAATGGATGGCGGGCAGTGTCTCGATGAGAATTGTGCAGAGACAGGGGTGCCGTGCATGCGGATTTCCTTGCCTGTGCTTCCCCTGGAGGGACACAGGTGGGCGCTCAGTGGAGTGAATGTTCTGCAGGATTGGTCATTAGAATTAACATGGAAAATACTAGAAATAGAGAAATGACTCAGGAGACAAGGTCAGAAAGAGCAACCTGAAGGCACGTGTGAGAGGAGGGGGAACTTGCTTCTCCTCCTACTCGTTGCTCTTTGGAATTACCATGTACAATTTGGGAAAGATGCCCCAATTAGCTATCCCGATGGAAGGCACTAGTGCTGGCCACAAATAAGAGATAAATATGGAAGAAATAAAGGGAAAAAGTAAAGTTGGAGCCAAAGCATAAGAGCTAGCCTATGTTTGGGTGTCTAAAGGAAAAAAATGTCTTCAATCATACATAGTCCCTTTATTCTTGTGTATATTTTTAAAGTATACAACTCCATATAAGGGGAAATAAAATTGGAGCTTCTGATAAAAAGTTATTTAAAAAATAAGATCATATCAGAGATCAAATATTTAGAAAAATTACACACACACGATGAATTAAGAAGTCGGGAAGAAAGTGAGTAACATAATCACAGGAGATGAGAGAGGTGATCGCTGCACTGAGAGACAGACCCAGAGACCTGCCTGGTCCAGAAGACTGAAAGGCTGAACTGAAAAAATTGAAATCAAGACCAAAGGTCTACGATGCAACAGAGGCGAAAATGTCCACGAATAGAAGAAGGCCGATGGCCTGTCCTGATTCATTCGCTCAACAAGTAGTACCGGCCTCCGGCTCTGTTCAAAATCTTGAACAGGAACCTTGCAGAGGCATCGCCGCTGAGCCAAGGAATCCGCATTTACTACCACAGGACCCTCTCGTACTGAAATGCCTTAAAGACCAGCAACGAAGATAGGGCAGCGTAATGTTCACCAAGTTTAATTTTTTTTCTGTGTAGCTACTTGAATTCCTCATTAGAAACCAAATACAAATTTAGAAAGTGTGGAACTTCAAATCAAAATTTCAGATCAGTTTAAAAGAATTTTTCTAATTACAAGTCTCTTAAATCTTACCAATTCAGTTTAGTCTTTCAAAAGCAAAGATAGAATCTGTATTTAAAAGGCCATGTTTCTATCACAGTAATAAAACAGTTTTTTAAAAAATTATTTCACATATTACTTTACTCAGTTGGAAAAACATAACAAAACATGAAGCAGGTTCAGAATTCAGAGTGATCTCGGCAAGTCTTGAGGTTGTTTGGAGAGTAGGAATAGGGCAAAGAATTTTCTGGATTTTGTCCAGGTCAGATTCAGTTTAAACTTCAAAGAGAGAACAATATTGTTATTTGAGTTCAGTTTCAATTCAAATTAAAATATCAGTTTCCTACTTTGGGTTTAGTTCAACTCCCTGCTGAGAGCTGAGAATGTCCTTTAGTGGAAGAAAAGATGCCAGAGCAATTATTTTTTAACTCACTTTGTGACTCCCTGCCCCACTGTAAATTGAGTACGGCCGAGGCTTTCAGATTCCCAGAGCACGGCAACACTGCGGGACTGAACCTCCAGTCCCCAGAGTTCCTGCCGCCCCGAGACGCCTGCGGCCAGCGAGTCTTTGTGAGCTTATACTCCCCACCCCCAAGAGGCCGGAGGGGCACCAGGCCTGATGGGCCCTTGTGTGTGAGCTGGCCACGGGGGAGCTGGCTTGGGAAGTGGGAGGTGGGCTACAGGGAAGCTGAGACCCAGCATGGAGAAGGAGGCCAGAGGCATGACATGGACTCAGTGCTCCACGAGGAGGAAGGTCAGCCCAGGCGTGGATCTGCCTGTTTTCTATTCTGCATCCATTCCTAGAGACCCTGACAAAGAAACTCTGTGTCCAGAGGGAAACGGACTCATGGGGGAAGGTCATGCTACAAAGAAGTGACACAAAAAGGGCAGTCATGAGAAACACCTGCTCTTGTCTCCGTCCCCTGCCCCACCTGTGAATGTACCCATCACAACCTTGATGGGGCGTGGCCTGGAGCCGCTGCCCACCCACTCACCCACCCACAGCCGTTTCTGCCATCAACCCCCACACCTGTCCCTGTCCAACCCTGGTCACCTCGCTTTCTTACTGAGGCAGCTCAAACACCGCTCAAATGATAACGCATAAGCCCTTCCTCCACCCCACCTCCACCTTTAAAAAAGAAGTTTCAGAGACTTCTGGGAAAGTCTTTAAGCGACACTGGTAAAGGGATTTGCATTATCATACTGGGTGCTACTGTTTAGTCTCTGCCCTGTTAAACCTGAGCATTTGCCTTCCATGCACTGCTTATGATCTTTTGCAGGATTAAAAAAAGGGAGACAAAAAATTGTTCCTCAGGTGTTGAGAGGATTAAATGACAAGAAATACAGAAAAGTGCCTTAAGAGCAAAAATCACTGCAGGAATGCAAGACCACATTAAATAGTCGGAGCTTGTTGCAGCCGCCTAGAGCTATAAACACTATATAACGTGTCACGTGTTTTTAAACTACTTTAGCTTTATTGATAGTTCCAATCACACCATTGTTATTACTACCACTTCTTAGACACCACACACATCAATTCAGTTAATTCTCCTAAGAATCCTGTGAAGTCAC
>PVKM010051665.1:0-10439 GCA_004027735.1 Carollia perspicillata
TTTTTTTTTAATATTTTATTTATTTATTTTTAGAGAGAGGGGAAGGGGAGGAGAGAGGAAGAGAAACATCAATATGTGGTTGCCTCTCATGTGTCCCCCACCAGGGACCTGGCCTGCAACCCAGGCATGTGCCCTGCCTGGGAATCGAACCGGTGATCCTTTGCTTCACAGGCTCGTACTCAATCCACTGAGCTACGCCAGCCAGGGCAGAACTGAGTCTTTAAATGAAGAAAGATGTGTCCGCTTATTAAAATTTTAAGTTCCCATGGAAATGTACAGTGTGGAGACAAAAAGCAAAGGGGTCACACGCCCGCTCTAGAACACTGAGCTGTCGATAGGAAGGCACCTTGATTTGGTTTGACCAAAGCTTCACAGTGCTCTTGTCCTACAGGTGGCCCCAAACCACCGCTCCGGAACAGGGCCCTGCAACGTGTCACATTCTGTGTCCTTCTCCATGGCCTCACCTGTGCCTCTGACAGAGCCAAAACTTCCATACTGCACACGCTGCTTTCCTGCCATACCTCTCCCTGCTCAGTACTCCTGCCGGTCCTCCCCAGCCGTCTCCAGTCTCGGCTTCTGGTCCCTCCCCTGCCGTCCCTCGGTCCACAGCTTCCGTCTCACAACACCTGCGGCTCGGACAACCCCGGCCCAAACCCAGGCACGAAAGATTGGGCACCAAAGAAACAGCTCACATCAAGACACGTGCTTGAGTTTCGCCTGAAGTAATTACAATGTTTTTTGCATTCTTAGGAGCTTTTTAATTGGTCATAAATATGGCTTCCACATTAGAAGTTGAAATAGGGGGCCATAATTTTAAATGACTACTGATGTCCTCCCTGGGCGCTTACACATTAAGGAAGTTCTTAGTTCCTGGTGTAACGGTTTACTTCTTCCCCCTGCCGTAACTGCGTCCTGAGGGCAGCAGCCCCATTTTGACCCTCTGACCACAGTTCCTACTACAGGATCTTGGGAGGAGGAGACACTGAATAGTGGCCAAAACAAAAAAGAATATTTACTATCTGAACAAGGTCAAGAGTCATATTTTCTATGTTCACCTTCACTGCATCTGATGCTCTTTGGATTAAGCCTCCTCGGCCCTTTGAATTTGTAAGCTCACCATGTTTCCATGGGTTGCATTGGGGTTGAACGGCGGGGGCAAAATTAGGTGCACCATCACCTCAATAGGTGTGCGGGGTTGTCTGAACCATCTCAAACGAAAGGCAAAATAAGCTTTCCTTTTGTTTCGAAAGAAATAAAATAGAGTTCAGGCCGAAAGGAGTGCAACACTGTTGAATACAATTGACTCGCATCAGTAACGGGGCTGAGCTTGGTCAGGTGTGCTGACATTTGCATATTCAAATGAGGGCTACCCCCTAGAGAGTGGTAGCCGAGAGGACTGTGTACGGAGAAAATTTTGTTTGATATCGCGTTGTGGTTGTCTTTTTCTTTTTTTAAATTGGATTTAGTGGGGTGACACCGGTTAACAAATTATACAGGGTTCAGCGCACGATTCTATGACACTCATCTGTACACTGTGTTGTGTGTTCGCCACCCCAAGTCAGGTCCACAGCCATCACCATGTAAACCCCCATATTGGGGGAGTCAGAGGGATTGAGCGCAAAAGACAAAAAAAAAAGGTATGGGTCTTTTTTACAGTCACCCTTTGAAGCTTCTGCTGAAAGATACACCCAGTTCCGTTGTGTGTGTCCTAGAATGAAACTCGTTCATTGTCAAGTGCCAGCCTCACCGTTCTTAATGTGAAATAGATATTTCCATTGTCATCACCAGTGATAATTAGGGAGTTTAAACTTCCTGATCTCTCACGGGCAGGTGGAGAAGCTTGGGTTCTCACCACGGAGAGGTTTAGAGGGGAGCCACAGGGGGAAAACGTGCCCTTGAGCGGCCCGGACAGCACCTCTGAGGTCGGAAGCTGACACCATCGCAGAGGGCAGGCACTGAGGCGGGGAGAGATATGATCAGACCAGAACCCGGGGTTATCAACACCCACAGCTTCTGCCACTTTGAGAGTCGAACAAACAGTCACCTCGAAGCCCTAGCGATGAGAACGAGAGGTCTCCGTTTTATTCATTATTTCATTTCTGGTTGCTCTGACTCTTCCTCTCGGCCATGGCCAAGCCTTTCGGGAGGCCTCTGTTTTAACAGTTTGTATTAGTCATCTGTCTTCAGTTACGTAAAAAGTATTGAAAAGCAATGAACTTCTTCCTGAAAGAGGAGGGAGCCGGAAGACTCCCACTGTGTCACCCTGAAGAAGGAGGCGGCGCGCACCGCGCTTACCGGCCTGACAGGTGCCGAGCGGTGACAGACGCTGTTAACAGAAGGTCAGATGCGTTCACCTCCGCGGGGACAGATCACGCAAGCAGCAGTATTTCATGAACGCTGGCTTCCCCAGTCTCGAAGTGTTCAGTGGTCCGGCACTTGTATCCCAGAAAAAAAAAAAGATAAATGCAGCTGCACGGCAGTTGTTTCTTCCCCCCGTATCCAGGTTTGACATTCGTCATCTGGTCTGATTCTCACAGAAGCGCTGAGGCAGCTGTGGAATAAATACACTGAGTATGCTGGGTGTCGAGTTTGATCTGAAACAGGGTTTTTTAACGGTTCCGTCTTGACGGGTGTATCGGGCATGAGGCTTTGTGTAGGAGGGAAGTGAGCTGCGGAGATGGGAAACCGGAAAGGATGGTGGTGGCCGTGTGCGCACCCCACGGAGACGGCTGCTCTTCGGCGGTACCTAGACAAACGGACGTGGCGCCTGGTAGAGGCTGGGCCGTGTCCTTAAGGGGAAGTTGCTGTTTTCAGTGTTACCGTCATCATCAAACTCCCGGGAAGCTCCTGCCACAGAATCTTTTTACTCCAGGACAGAAACATAAGGGGAGGGCCTGCCAATTGGCTCCAGCCCCTCCCAGGCTCTTCGGTGGGTCTGACCCTTGCCCTGCCCGGCAGACCCCCACCTAGTCGCTCTCTCTCCTCAGCTAACGGCTGAGCTCCGCATGTCCAACAGATTTATAATGTGAGCACAGACATAGGCAATTTTCTTTATTTTTATGTAAGAAGAAGCAAGTGGTATTTCAATCTTCTTTAACCCATAACGTTCAAGATACTATCATTTCAACATACAATCAATATAAAATATCTCGATATAGAGATATTTTCTTTTCTCTCATATACAGCCAATTTGTATTTTGCAGTTGGAGTCCATTTCCTTTAGAAGGAGTCCCATTTCAAGGACTTAATAACCACGTGAGGCTCATGGCTACACGTGCTGGGCGGCACAGCTATGGCTGCTCCCAGTGTCATTCTCACGGGTGACATCCATTGTAGGGACTCGACCTGCTTTTCTGTCTCTGTGGCTGCACCTGCAAGGTGGCCCGTGACTGCTGGCCCTCCAATCCGCTCCCGCTCCCGGGGGCTCTGCGCGGCAGCGCGGAAAGGTGTCCTCAGGAGCCCTCTAGTGGTCGCCGTCAGAATGCATGTGACTATGCACAAACAACTTGTCCGGAACTTGTGACGAATCCCTGTTTGAGCTTCTAACGAAGCTCCTGTTAACAGGAGCACAGCGAGTATCACATCTCGAAGCAACTTTTTTCAGCCTTTGCCTGGAGCAGGACCCAGCTCACGGACTCTGTCCTCGAGAGCACAGCAGCGCCGGGCATTGCACAGCTCCTCACTCCTGTCTGCCCCTGGCAGGACTCGGCAGCGGTCCAGGACGCTGCTAAGCCACAGGCTCCTCGCGGTCTGCCCTCCCCTCCACCCCCACCCGCGAGGCTCAGGGTATAATACTCTGCCCCACACCCATGTCACCTCGTTCTCCCGCCTCTGGAACTGCCCCTTTGAATTGGTATCCACCTCCCTTCCCGGAGCTCACAGGCCTCTGAGAAGCTGCCCACCCCCAGAACCAGGAGCAGACCTGGCTGGTCAGGGGACAAGTCCGTGACTCTTGCCATCAGTTCTCTGAGATGCCAGGACAAAGCTGATGAAGGTGAATTCCCTGGACCAATGACTTTTGAGTCCATTAGATACTAGAGGCACCTGTTGAGAGTCTGGGGACATTTGCTCTCTCTTAAGACTGAGCCACTGGGAGAGACGGCCACTTCCCCTCTCCTCGGACCTCGCAGAGGGTACCTGTGAAACTACTCAGACTCTAATCCTTTTATATCACTCAGTCCAGAGCAAGACTCGAGGCTTTGCCCATATGGCCTCTTCCTGAAGTTTCAACTCAACCAAATCTTTAGTTACTAGCCTCTTCCTTCTCCAGCGGCTTGTTTAGGAGAGACAGTAAGACCCGGAGGGTATAAGCCTGAGATTCCAGACCATCCTCCCTGCCCCTAAACCCTGGCTCTGCCACTTGCTAGCTGAGAAAGCAAACTAGTTAGTTTTCTCGTCTGCGACATAGGACCGTATTTCATGGGAGAGTCCAAGTAGCTGACGCACGTAAAGTGTTCACAACACTGAACCCGCTAAAGGCTAAAACAGTCCGTCACATTATAAGCACTCAACAAACGTGGCTGCTCTAAACGTTATTTCAGAAGAGACTTAAAATGTTGCTTCTCATACATAATACCACCTCATACCAAAGTAACAGTTAGCGGCTCTTTTACTGTTCTTACTTCTATCGTGGTCCTACGGTTCCTCCTGATACATCTTAAATCTTTTATTGATTGACTGGGGAGAGAGACACTGATTCGTTGTTCCACTTCCTTATGTATCCATTGGCTGGTTCTTGTAATGCTGTGACCGGGGACTGAACCCGCAACCTCGGTGTAGCCAGACAATCGAGCTACCCGGCAGGCCCTCCTCACCTCCTTAACCAAAGGGCTGAGGGGGCGCTTGGAACAGGCGAAAGGGAACAATGGATTTGTGATGACCCAGATCTGGATTCGAGTATTATTTTACACGTATGTGGCCTTCCTTGAGTCATTTATAGACCGAGTCTCAGTTTTCTCATCCAGAGGATGGGGCTGCGCTATCTACAGGGAAGCATTTTGGTGGAGAGGGTAACACTTGCGTAAAACGCATGGTACTTAGCAGATGTTCAGAACTGCCACCATCGTGACGCACTGCCTGGGGAGGAGCACTGATAAAATAATTTAGTACATAAGGACGCTGTATTTTTGACTAATACACAGTTTGAATTTTTAAAAAGATTTTCCTTATCTATTTGCAGAGACGGGGGAAGGGAAGGAGAAGGAGAGGGAGAGGAACATCAGTGTGAGAGAGAAGCATCAGTCGGCTGCCTCTCACACGGCACCAACCAGGGACCTGGCCCGCAACCCAGGCACGTGCCCTGACTGGGAATCGAACCCGCACCCTTTCAGTTCACAGGCCAGTGGTCAGTCCACTGAGCCACACCAGCCAGGGCTGTAGTTGGGTGATCAACTGATTTTATTTGCACGTGGCAATGCTCGCTGTCAACACACACACACAGGGGTGGGTGTAATGGAATCATCTCTCTGTTCGGCAGACAAGTCTTCAACACCCGCCATCCCCACCGGCTGCACACGGTGTCCCCTCTGACAAGGCACCGGCACTTGCTCTCTTTGACCGAGAACTTGGAAAGAGCACTTCTGAGCCACGGGTCGGGCTTAGCGCTCCTCAAGGACTCACAGGCGCTCAAACAGTACGATACTGCCTTTCAAGGTGCTTTTCTTTTCAGAGCTGGTCCCATCTTTGAAAAGCCATGCATATGTGAAAATAATTCGTTGCCGTTGTTCCAAAAAGTTTGCTCCAGGACCCGCACGTACAGACCGATAATACAAAGTCAGCGAAAAGCAGGAGGCCCAAAATGGGAGCCGAAGGGAGCCTCGTGTTAGAGAAAAGAGGCCGTGGTTTTATGGGACAGAGCACACGATACCCTCGCGTGTCAGAAACCGTTCGGGAGCCTGGATGAGCTTTTCCTCGAAGGTTTTTTTGGGAAGAGGCCCCCCGTGTCCGGGAGCACTTTATCACAGTAGATAAGAACGGAGGAGGCCGGTCTGCTTTCCTGGGACGCGCTGTGAACTGACAGTAAGGGATACGCTGACCCGGTGGCGCGGGGGGCCAGACAAATGCTCCGATTGTTATTTTCCAGTGTTTGGGTTTTTCTAAACCAAAAACACATTTTGCCCTAAGCTCTTCCCCTTGGATTTTAACAAGTCATGTGTACTTGGTGGGAAATGGATTCCGTATGTGTCTAATCTATTGACACTTACACCATTGAAGTTCTTTTTTTTTTTTTGGTAAGATTTTTTTTTAGGGGGTCGGGCAAGTGTTCAGGCATCCTTGGAACTCTGCTTCCCACACTGCCGAAGTCATCATTGTATGAAGAGGTCACATTCGTCTGTGGGCCTGTAGCCTGACCAGATTGCGCATTCATAAACCAGATCCCAGAGACTCTTCTAATAGGTTGATACCATACGATTTCCCATTTGGGGGATGGGAAATAAGCCTGTACATGTGCTACTAAAAAAACAGTCCACTGCAAAGGTCCCGACACTGTGTCTTGCTCAGCATTGGGATGAAGTAACAGCAGCTGAGTCAGGAATAAAAATATACCCTGTAGACACAAAATCCAAACAGATCCAAAACAAAACAGTGCGTGGAAGTCTTAGGAAGGCTGAAGACAGACGGGAAAAGATTTCCTACCCGGGAGGCCACACGCGTCACACACCTGATGGGCTTGTTCTCGCAGGTCCCTTCAAAGCCGTTCTTAAAAATCACAGTCACAGGGGAAGAGAAACCTAGGCATGTCATTGCATCACACTTTACAAGGATGGTATTTTGTGCAGGGCTGATGCAAGAATAAATGATGGTCATTAACTCTAATTTACCCTGCGAAGACTTGTCAGAGCTTCCCCTCGGGACCTCAACCAGACATACAGTACAGAATAGGACTCCATTACTTTGGCAACGCCAAGGCCCCCAAAAATACACACACACACACACACAAAAAAAGGTGTCAGGAGTAGGCTCCTATTCTGAATATTCCAGTGAAACTATTCCTTCCGGCAAGACGAAGCCCAGCTACAACTCAACACACTGCATTTGAAACAGGAACATCAACTCCAATGGTTGCAGACATCACACCTAGAGGATCTTGTAAAAGCTGTCGCAAAACACACGGATTTCAGTGAGAACAATCACAAAGGGCGTCTGGTCCCCAACTCTCGGCAGGGTGACCAGGCAGCTCTCTTGGTGAATGCTCGCCGTGGATCTCAGCGGGACTCGCCTGCAGAGCCGGGAGAACTGGGCAGAGCTGGGCTCGCGACCAGACACAGCGGGGAGTGTGGCCAGAACCTCCGCTTTCCACGCGCCTGCTCCTCCCTGACTGCCAGCAGACATCGGCGCGGCGCGCCTGGCGGGAGAGAGCAGGGGGAAGAGGGCCACACGCACACGCACACGCACACGCTGTCACGCCATCGCACTGCCAATTCCTCGCCACCTTAGAAACCTCCTTTCACCGCACGGGGTACTGACACAAAAACGCTGGCGTGTGCTGAAGTCAAACCCTAGCTCTCCCGAGCACGAGCTCGGAGGAGACGAAAAGGGTGTGCTGTCAGATGGGTGATGCCCACGTGCCGGGCTTGGAACAGCCGCTTCACGCACGACTCGCTCTCCGCCTGGCCCCGAGTGGGAGGGCAAACACAGGCCAAACACCTTCGCCCTCGCTGACCTGACGCCCGGGCTGAGATTCTGAACGGCTGCCTTTCTCACCTCCCACAGCGAAATAAACGCGCCCAATCTCCCACAACCTTTTCATGGGCACACGGTGTCTCAGTGAAAAAATACACCATCTTGCATTTAAACGCCTCCTACTGAACATTTGTGAAATGTCTAATGTTTGGTTCTTGAGGATAATGCAACAATAGACTCCCTGTTACATAAGTTTATGTTCACCTCTACAATAATGTAGAGTTCACTTCTAAATAGTCTACCGAACTGTATTACTAGAAACAAGTTCCTGGGTCAAAGCGTCGGCAGGTTTTGAAGGATTCTGACTCAGACACTGGCTTCTTTCCTGGTGTTTGGAACCAGCGCGCATTCCCTGCCCGGGGGTGCGAGTCTCCCGTAAGCCCGTGGTCTCCTTTGGGTCTGTGGTGACCACTGCTCCCTCCTTACTGCGCATGACCACCCATGGCCACCTCATCGCCACTCATCGTCACACCAATTGATTGATTTTGTGTCTTTTCTTCTTTTCAAATTATAACTGCCAGAGATGTGTCTAGTCCATTGCCTTTTTTATGTGTGTGCTTGTTTGGTTTCTAAGTCACAAAGATTCAACTCTTAGATTAACCAATTATAATATTTTTCAATTCATGTTTTCGTTGTTTTTAACTTTTATCCCCCAAATCCCCTTTTTCTTTGACTTAATTTTTTTAAAAAACTTTCCTAACAAGTGAGTAGCATGCTTATTTATTAAATGGTCGTTTAATAATGGAATTGTCCGAGGCTGCGACTGTGTTTTCAGAACTGTTTATAATCACGTTCTGTGTGTAATGTTTACATTTTCAAACAGGCTGCCATTGTATTTTGCTTAAATATTTAAGTCAATAATGAGTGAGAGGAGTAATTTGAATGTCCAAGCAGCCATAGGGTTTTGTTTGGTTTTATTTTTAACTTTTATTCCTAATTTCTGCTATGGGTTTATGATAGTGTGAGAACTGGGTCTGTATACCCTTCTTCCAGTCTTAAGAATCTATTCATTTTTAGGGCCTCAGTTTTCAGCCTGTTGTTGTTATTGTTTAACTAATGCCACCAGTTTTTAAAAATTAAACCCTAACTGTCCTGATTACGATCATTTTGCAGAGGGGGACCTGTGCACCACTAAGAGGTTAAATGACTTCCCCAAGGTCACAAAACAAACTCCCCGCTGCACAGGAGATTAGAAGACAGAGACTTTAACTTTCAAACGTATCGCCTCTGGCTGGATGATCGCTGAGGTTTCATTTATCTAATAACCATTTTTTAAAATAATTGTCTTCTCAGAGACAGAAGACCGGGTTTAGAAGCAAGAATAAAGCTCACCACGCTTGCCCTTCTCGGGGACCACTCCCTTGAGGTGCGAAGCTAAAAACACGGAAGGCTCATTAGGCACTGGATCACTTTCAAAACCTTATTTGATGATGTCCTTGTTATTGAAAGGCGTTCTGCCTTTTTTTTTTTAATATGCTTCTCCAAATCAGTGCAGAGTGGTCGACACTTCACGTCCTGGCTCTCTTAATAAACGTGGGCCGTTGATGACTGTCATCTCGTCTCTTAGACTAAACGTGCTCGTAAAATTCAGTTCAAGAGCATCACACACCAGAGAATGAAGCGGCGGGAGTCCCATCAAACATGAGAACGAAGAGGGCACCCTCGGTCCAGGCGTGGTAACTGTAAGAGAAGCCAGGTCATGTGGACCCGAAACGCACAGAAAGTGCTCAGGTCAGATGTGTTTCACACAGAGCTAAGCCCATGGGCATATAAAAATGTGAGAAAGGATCGGGCAAGAGGCTCACGAGTTGCAAATCGTTGGAGGTCTCCCTCCATTCCAGCCCGATGGTGGCCATTGGATGGAGAACCCAGGTTCCCTCACCCCTGATGAGCACTGTCCTGCATGTTTCCAACCTCGGGGTGATAGCCATTTGGTTCTGTCCAATGAACAGTAACAAAGGCTTTCTTGGTTGCTGTTCAGTGTAGTTACTGGAACTCATACCCTCTGAGAGGGACACAACCTGACATTCTGTTTGTTGTCACGAACAGCTATGAACTAGGTGACAGCCATACTCTCCTATTTAAAGGACATCCTCCTTGCAAATACTGATGCAAAATAATGCTGTTTTTTCTTTTACAAGATACGGTTCTGATCTGAAGTTCAGCACACGGTACACAACTCCGTGAACTCAAATTGTCTCTACGTTTGCCTAAGCCCACAAGCTCCGGCAGTCGATCCGTGTGGCTCTTCGGCTGCAATGCAAAGTCACGGCGGAAGTGTCTCCCGGTAAGTGACGGGCCCACAGTTCCAGGAGTTCCAGATGCTGGCCTTAGGGCTACCAGGCTGCTGGGAAGCAGAGACCCTCTGCAGGATGGAACCGAAACCCTGAGAAGTGACCCATATCAAGTGTCTTGCCAGTGAGTGACAGAACTTCCCGGACCTAGAAACTGAAGCTTCAATGGGTGGTGTCGGTGAAGAGGGACACGTGGTAGGTCATTTCACTGCCGTCACCATTCACCAGATTCAAGTTTTTTTAATTCAAAAAAAGGCACAGCATTTCAGCTCTGCAATTAATTTTTTTAAATGCCTCTTTCTTACTAGTTCAGTCTTACAGTTCTTCAATTTTTAGGAGCTTACTACCTTTCTTATTGATCTGAAGTAAAAAGGCCCTCGAAACCACTGGGGTCCTCCAAATCCAGCCAATGGAAGAGAACAAGGCAGGGTAAGGAGGCATGCCCAGTTCTTATCTGCCTTG
>PVKM010051666.1:0-10419 GCA_004027735.1 Carollia perspicillata
TTTGTGGATACATACTTCCCAGGGCACACGTACTGTGGCACACAAAAGAGGTAAATTAGATTTGCTTAAGTCAATCAGCGATTATTTGCTAATTATATCTACTTTGAACAAGTAGATAGCAGGATGGGGAATTAGAGGAAAGGGTAGAAAAACCTGCTTGTAATCTCAAAGTACTAACACTCTGATTTGGGAGCTGAGATACACACAAGAGACAGTAGGACACTGTTAATAGGAAGCAAGTACTTCAGATCCAGTAACAGCATGTTTCTTATTAAGGGCAATGATTATGCCTTTCCTATGGATATTATGGCTCCACTGTTAATGCTTATTAGGTGACTAATAAATAAATATGCATTGAGTGAGGTGAAACACAAAGCAGGCTAAATTAGAGTAAAATTATTTTTGATTAGTACTTTAAGGGATAATAAGCACAATTTGGCAGAAAAGAATGGCAGAGAAATCCATGTGAGAAAAATAGTTAGAAAGTAAAAGGAGAATTATGTATTTCATTTAAATTTGAAATGTATAAAAACATAGACTAAACAATTGACTTTCAATTCAATACCATGGGCAAAGTGAGGTACCAAAAATTTCTTCAAATAACCGGAGGTAGGCATGTCATCTAAGCAAAAATCATTCTTGGAGCCACATGTAGCCTGAATTGTAATAGAAATGGCTGAAGGCAGAAAAACTGCTTTAAAACTCTTATAAATATTCTAGCATTAGTTGAAGAACTAGTGTAGATTATAGGAAAGGAGTACAATGATCATACATAGTCTGGAGAACTGATTTACATGTGAAAATTGAGAAGGCAATAACAATAGAAGTACTAGACTGGAGATCCTAAGCAGTCCATCAATGTCATGACTGCAGGAAACCAGGAACAATATGCTATTGACTGGGGAGTTAGCTGGGACAAGACAGCATACTGAACTTTTCATAGTACCACTTGTTTCAAGCATATGGATTTAACAAATCAATAGCTTTGCCATGTGTTTATATACTTCTTTTTTAAAGAAATAAAACAATACAGATGCTTTTGAACCCCTTTTATTCCATTCATTTCTCCCCATGATCAATGGCAGGCACTAAAGTTGGTTCATGTTTATTATCTATGTTCTTACACCTTTGTTGAAATTGTGTGATTCTCTAAAATATTGATTATGGTCTTTAAAATTTATCTAGATGTTTCATTTTTGCAGAGTGCTTTTCTAAACTCAGTATTTTTGGTTACTCATGTGAATATTTGTAAGTTTTGTTCATTCACATTCACTGTGATTGATTCATTGACTTTGTTATAGTATCTTTGGGCATGCAGAAGTTTTCAATTTTAATGTCTAATTTATCTATCTGTCCTTGTAGGGTTTGTACTTTGTATGCCTTGTCTAAGAGATTCCTCCTTGCCATGAAGTAATAGTGTTTCTAGTTTTTGTTTACTTATTTATTTTTATTTTAAATTTACTTCTAACATTTAAGAGTTAAACAGAAAATAATTTATGGTATGGTGTATGAGTTAGGGGTACAATTTTCTGCTTTTCAACAAGGATAATGAATTATTCATTTATTAAGCTGTCAATATTTTTTCCACTTACTTTTAATGACACTTCTATAATACAGAAACTTTTATCTGTGAGTGATTTTTTTCTCCCATTGATGTATTTACCCTTGCACTAAAACCATGATATTTTCATTTTTATAACACAATAATTATTGGTAAAATTATCACTTGTTAATATCTACTAAAACTTTTCTGGGTTTTGATCGAATTATGGTGAATTTATGGACTAATTTTGGGAGATCTGACATATTTATGGTATTGAGGCTTCTTATTCAGGAGAGAATATATTCCACCATTTATTTAATCTTAATATTATATTGCTTAAAAATGTTTTACAATATTCTATTTAAAAGGTACCTATTATATTCAGCTAGGTATAATTATAGATTATACTTTCAGTTGCTACTTTTATTGTTTTTTAAGAACTTATTTTTCTATGGTTTTTACTGCCTAAAAGAAACACCATTGAGCTTTTAAATTCTCTTATACATATCAAATTGTACAACTCTCTGAGCAGTTGTGATAGTTTGCATTTTGGTTCTTCCTGATTGTCAATGTAAGCAGTCCTATTTTTATAAGAATGTGTTACTTTATAAGAATTATGAGTTAGGCTTATTTTTATTTACTTATTGCTCTGACTAGAATTGTACTATGTACTATAGTACATAGCAATGTATAGCTAGTTAAATTTGTAAGTTAAATTTAAATAAAATTAGCTACTAGCTCTTTCAATTTCTGCAGTGACATTTTAAGTGTTCCACAGTCACATGTGGCCACTGGCTATTAAATATTACCAAACAGAACAAAATATTTCTGTCATCACAGAAAGTATTATTTAAGAGTCCCAGGCTAGAACCTCAATTGCAGCCAGAAATAGACTATGTTGGGACAGCAGATATACTTAAACAATTTCTGACTTTATTAATTATATATTGCTGTATAACTATCACAAAATTTGTGGCTTAAACAGCATAAATTGATTATCTCACAGTTTCTGCAGGTCTGATGTGTGAGCACATGGCTGGACTCTCGGCTCGGCTTCTTACCAGGCTGTGGGCCAGGGGTGTACTCCCAAGCTGAGCGGTTCTAGCAGCATTCATTCCTTTGTGATGGTAAGGATGAAGTCCCTAGTTTTGGACCAGCTACTGTCTGGTACAAAAGCTATTGTCTCAGCTTTTAGAGGTTACCCTCGGCTCCTTGCCCCATGTGGCCACTATAGGCAGTTCACAACATGGATGTTTGATTTTGTTAAGGTCCATCAGAGTACATTACTATGTCCTCTTCTGCCACCTGTACGTGGAAGCCCTGTTTTTGTAGGAGCCTCCTGGTTAGGTCAGGTCCACGAAGGATACTCTCCTACTTGCTACATAAGTTAACATAATCATGGGAATGAAATCTTATAGCCACGGGTTCCACCACAATCAAAGGAGAGGTGATTATGTAAAATTGAGGATTATGTGAATTATCTTAAAATGCTGTCTCCTACACTGGCTCACATCTATTGTTAAATGAAACACATCGATAAAATGCACCTATTGTCCTAACAATCAAGGTAAAATTTTCTGTAAGTTTGGAGTAATTACCATTAGGTGGTTAAAAAAATTCTCTCATAGTCTTAGTTAACTAAGATATTTCACAATGCACAAGTATTGCATTTTACCAACTAATATTCTTTCTTCTTTGTACTCAATCACATCTGTTTTTGTTTATTAATTCTATTAACACAGTAAATCATATTCAAGGTTTTCTAATGTAAAACATTTCATATATTCCTGGGGCCTATCCTATACTTGGTTATGTAGTTATACATAATAACAACTGAACTAGTGGGGATTACTAGCCATTTAAGGGTGCACAACGATCTTTGCTAAGGTGCATGTAATATGCTTTTAAACTAGTCTGACAGCAGGAGGTGCCCGGCTGAGACTAGAGCAGATTGAGATAACAGCAGTGTCATCTTCACCCTGGGCCCTGATAAATGCCGCCTTTGGGGAAGTGAGCCTGAAACTTCCCCAATAAACAAAGGTCCTAAAAAGGGGCTAAAGTCACACCAGACAATAGGGACCTTTGTAAACCACCAGAAGGAAATCGTCTTCTCAGGGGAACTTACTTCTAAGCACATTGATCTCCAACAGATTAAGATCAAGAAAAGGGCTAATAATCAAAACAAACTAAGCACATGATAAAGCAAGTTGCTATGACCAAAGGTCAGAATAGAAAAGATTAATTGATAACAGAATTAGATATCCAAAGACTGAAGAATTTTAACTATGGACTGCAGAGCATCTATGAATAAAAGGTTTAAAGAAATAAAGAATATGCCCATAAGTGATAAATGGGCAGATATTTACAAAAATGAAACATCCATAAAAATAATTGAATTAAAAAAAAATGAACAGAGGGTTGGTTAAACATGGTTAAATAGAGGATGAATAAACTGGAAGGTTTATCTGAAGGATAATAATGCAGTAAGGGAGATAAGGTGATAGAAAAGCTCAGGCATTAAAATATTGGCAAAATAGAATGAAAACACTTAAAACATCAATAAAACCCATCACTGTAGGATTAATAATATTTAAAGAACTATGATTGGAATGTGTATTAATTACCATACAATTAATTAATTACTGTTAGGATGTACTGGGACTTGGAGGACCTAAGCCACTGCCTGGAACAAAGAAGATATGAGTCACTGGCTAAGTGCCCGACTATGAGATTCCCTATTATCAGAAGCAACTGAAGCATAGCCTTGAGCATCCTGCTGGAAACAGGTTGAATCTTCACTGCTCCTCCCCTCTCCCTAGGGTTTTTCCCAGAGGCAAGGCCCATAAATCTCCCAGACTTTCTATGTCCAATTCAGCCATCCCTGACCAGAGGACGTAGTCTTGCAACACCTATACCCAGGACACCTGGGGCAGATCAGCAGGGTGGCTCATCCTCCGCAAGGGTCTGCTACACACTCTTAAAAACCTTTCTGCCCTTTCCCTTGCTGCTGCAGTCTGCTCAGACTCAGCTTGCCTGATCTCAGTGTTTCCGCTCGAATAGAAGCCCTTAATTGAAACTTTTTTGGCTCCTGGTCATTTCTTAGCCACCTAGGATGCCAAACAATCACCACCACAAACTTGGTGGCTTTAAAGTAAGAGAAATTTACTCCCTCACAATTCTGGAGGCTATAAGTGCAAAGCTAAGGCACCAGTGGCCACACTTCCTCCAATACTGCAGGAGAGGATCCTTCCTGGTCTCTTGTAGCTTCTGGTTTCTTCCCTTGTTTAGTGGCCAGAGCATAACTCCAATTTCTGCCTCTCTCTTCACATGGCCTACTTTTCTGTGTGTCTCTCTGTGTGCTCTCCCTTTCTTACAAGGTCACTAGCAATTTAGGATCTACCTTAAATTCTGGATGTTTTCATCTCAAGTCCTTAACTAATTATATTTGTAATGACTCCATTTCTAATGCTCCTCACATTCTGAGGTTCCAAGTGGACATGGATTTTGAAGGGATATGATTCAACCTACTAAAGAATATTTTTTAGAATTTTTTATCTCCTTTTAAAATTATTTTATTGTTGTTCAATTACAGCTCTCTACATTTTTCTCCCACCACTTCCCACTTACCCCAGCCATCCCCACCTCCCTCCCTGCTTCTACCCCTCCCTTGGTTTTGTCCATTTGTTCTTTATAGTTGTTCCTGAAAACCCTTCCCCCCATTATCCCCTCCAATATCCCCTCTGGTTACCGTCAAATTGTTCTTAATTTGAATGTCTCTGATTACATTTTGCTTGCTTGTTTGTTTTGTTGATTAGGTTCCACTTAAATGTGAGATCATATGGTATTTGTCCCTCACTGCCTGGCTTATTTCACTTAGCATAATGTTCTCCAGTTCCATCCATGCTGTCACAAGGTGTAGGAGTTCCTACTTTCTTTCTGCTGTATAGTATTCCATTTTATAAATGTACCATAGTTTTTTGATCCATTCATTAACGTGGGCACTTAGGTTGCTCCTAGCACCTGGCTATTGTAAATTGTGCTGCTATGAACATTGGGGTGCATAGGTTTTTTTGGATTGGTGTTTCAGGGTTCTTAGAATATAATCCCAGTAGAATTGCTGGTCAAAAGGCAGTTCCATTTTTAGTTTTTTTGAGGAAATCCCACACTGTTTTCCACAGTGCTGCACCAGTCTACATTCCCACCAACTGTGCTCTAAGGGTCCACATCCTCTCCAACACTTGTTCGTTGATTTGTTTATGATGGCCATTCTGACCGGCGTGAGGTGGTATCTCATTGTGGTTTTAATTTGCATCTCTCTGATGGCTAGTGATGCTGAGCATCTTTTCATGTGTCTCTGGCCCCTCTGTATGTCCTCCTTGGAGATGTGTCTGTTCAGTTCCTTTGTCGATTTTTTAATTGGATTGATTGTCTTAATGTAGTGGAGTCATGTGAGTTCTTTACATATTTTGGAAATCAAACCCTTGTCCAAGGTATCATTGGCAAATATGTTTTTCCATGTAGTTTGTTCCCTTTTCATTTTAATGCTGTTTTCTTTCACCATTCAGAAGCTTTTTAATTTGATGAGGTTCTATTTGTTTATTCTTTCCTTTATGTCCCTTGCTCTAGGGGATATATTAGTTTAAATACTACTGTGTGGAATGTCTAAGATTCTCCTGTCTATGTTTTCCTCTAGGACTTTTATGATGTCAAGACTTGTATTTAAGTGTTTTGCCCACCTTGAATTTATATTTGTGTATGGTGTAAGTTGATGATCTAGTTTCATTTTTTTTTTGCATGTAGCTGTCCAAATCTCCCAAAACCATTTGTTGAAGAGGCTATTTTTACTACATTTTATGCTTCTGACCCCTTTGTCAAGTATTAATTGAACATAGAAACTTAGGCTTATTTCTGGGGACTCTATTCTATTCCATTGGTCTTGTGTCTGTTCTTATACCAGAATGTTTTGATTACAGTGGCCTTGTAATACAGTTTGATATCAGTATTGTGATCCCTCCTACTTTGTTCTTCTTCCTCAAAATTGCTGAGGCTTTTCGGGGTCATTTATGGTTCCATATAAATTTTTGAAATGTTTGTTCTATGTCTGTGAAATATGTCATTGGTACTTTAATAGGTATTTCATTGAATCTATAAATTGCTTTGGATAGTAGGAACATTTTGATGATGCTAATTCTTCCGATCCATGAACATAGTACATGCTTCCATTTGTTTGTGTCCTCCTTAGTTTCTTTCTTCAGTGTTGTGTAGTTTTCTGAGTATAGGTCATTTACATCCTAGATTAGGTTTATTCCTGGGTACTTTATTTTTCTTTTTGCTATATCAAATGGGATTTTTTTCCTGATTTCTGTTTCTGATATTTCAATGTCAATGTACAAAAACGCCTTTGAGTTCTGACTATTGACTTTGTATCCCACTGTTTTGCCAAATTCACTTATTAGGTCAGGTAGCTTTTTGGTGGAGTCTATAGGATTTTCTGTGTACACTATCATGTCATCTGCAAACAATGACAGTTTTGCTTCCTTCTTTCTAATTTATCCAAATGAGATGCCTTTTATTTCTTTTCTGTGTCTAATTGCTATGGCTAGGACTTCCAATACTATATTGAATAGGAGTAGTGAAAGCGGACATCTTTGTTTTATTCCTGATGTTAGTGGAAAAGCTCTAAGTTTTTGCCCATTGAGTATGATGTTGGCTGTAGGTCTCTCATATATGGCCGTTATTATGTTGAGGAATACTCCCTCAATTCCCACTTTGCTGAGTGTTTTTATCATAAATGGGTGCTGTATCTTATCAAATGCTTTTTCCACGTCTGTTGCTATGATCATGTGATTTTTGTCTTTCATTTTGTTTATGTGATGTATTACATTTGTGATTTGCAAATATTGTACAATCCTTGTGTTCTTGGGGTGAATCCTACTTGATCATGGTGTATGATCTTTTTAATGTATTGCTGAATGCTGTTTGCCAATATATTACGGATTTTAGCATCTATGTTCATCAGTGAATTGGCCTAAAGTTTTCTTTCTTTGTTATATCTTTATCTGGTTTTGGGATTAGGATGATGCTGGCTTCATAAAAAGAGTTTGGGAGTCTGCCATCTTCTTGGATTTTGGGGAATAGTCTGTGAAGGATAGGGGTTAGCTCTTCCTTAAATGCTTTGTAAAAATCTCCTGTGAAACCATCCAGTCCAGGGCTTTTGTGTGTCAGGAGTTTTTTTATTACTGCTTCAATTTTATCAGCTGTTATTGGTATATTCACACTTTCTCCTTCTTCTTTCAGTTTTGGAAGACTACATTTTTCTAGAAATTGTCCATTTTACTTAGGTTTCCAAATTTCTTGGCATATAGTTCTTCATAGTAATTTCTTACAACCCTTTGTATTTCTGTGGTATCAGTTGTAATCTCTCCTCTTTTATTTCTGATTGTGTTTATTTGGGTCCTCTCTCTTGTTTTCTTGATGCGTCTACTTAAAGACTTGTTGATTTTGTTTATCTTTTCAAAGAACCAGCTCCTGGATTTATTGATCCTTAGAATTGTGCTTTTAGTCTCTACATCATTTATTTTTTGGAATTCTTGAGACATATGGAATCAAAAACCTAGTAAACCTTCCTGAGTATGTTAAATCATATTTATCAACTGTTTGGAACTAATAAAATAAAAAAGTTAAGTATAATTAAACTTAAAACTTTTTAAAACTATTTTTTAAAAATTATAGTGAAATTACAGAAAACCTGAAACAATGACATGATCCTGAAAATAGCCAGAGGAAAAATGCTGTATCACTGATAATGCAAGAACTATTAAAATGGCAACAGATTTCTCAATAGTAATAATAAAATGCAAAATCCAGTGAAATAATTATGATAAATTTTTGAAAAAAATGTCAATCAGAACATATAGAAAGAAATTCACAACATGTATATTAACAAAATGTCAGCACAATAGAGAAAAAAACCCTTAAGAGTTAACCAACAAAAAGACATTATAAAGAAGCACAGATATCTTGGTTGCAATAAAAAATTTAAAAATTTTAACACATTATTGCTATTTTTTTATGTATTCCCTCTGGATTAAGATAAACCTGTAGAAGGTAAACTTTAAGGTTTTGTATGTTTGAAAATATGTCTCTTTTATCTTCACTGTTAAACAGTAAGAGAGTATTGGATTCTTCGTTGATAGTTTTGGGGATACTGATTTAATATCATCTGTTATCTATTTTTGTTAAATGTTGCTCTTAAATTGCATTTACTATTTTGTCACCATCTTCCCCTTTTCAAGTGATAAACTTCAATTTCACACCATAGGTCTAGATATGGGGATTTTATATCCTGCTTAGCCTAATGGCACACTTTCTATTTGGGGACTGATAGCCTAATGGCACACTTTCTATTTGAGGACTTTCTATTTGGGAGCTCATTCAGTTCCACAGAACTGACAAAATATATATTAAAATTTTTAAGAGTAGTTTCCTCCGTCCTCTCATTGTCAGCTGCTGGAAATCCTGATTATCCCTTCATTCTATTCTTCCTATCTCTTCCTATGATCTGTGTACTTTTTATCTCTATCTCTTGGGGGTACATTCTGGGGCAGTTTTTATATTATAATAATCCAGTTCACTAAATCTTTTTTAATTGGTCTGGTCTAGAATTTATTGCATCAACTCTGTCAAGAGTTGTTTGTTTTAATATTCAGTTAGTCTTTGAGGGGAGTGAGGTTTCCATGATTTCAAGTTTATTCTACTATATATCTTTATTTTTTTGAGTCTTATCTGCCTAATGTGTTTAGTAATTTCTTTTTATTGCATTATGGATACAGTTATCTTTTTACATCCTTTTTCATTTAACTTTTTGTGATCACAGAGCTTTAATGAAGCATAGTTTGTACAAATAAAACAGATAAAACTTAAGTGCATAGCTCAAGAATTTTGATAAATGTATACATGTCACCATTGATCTGCTCAAGATAACAATTCTGTCACACATGTAAGTTCCACTGTGTCCCTTGCCTTGTAATTCTTTTTGCCTCACATCCAAATTAGATACGACCCTGCTTTGATTTATGCCTTCATAGATTATTGTTGTCTGCTCTTGGGAAATTAGTGGAACCACACAGTATATACTGTATTTTTAGGACTATAAGATGCACCGGACCATAAGACTCACCTAGGTTTTAGAGGAGGAAAATAGGAAAAAATTTTTGAAGCAAAAAATGTGGTAAAATATTTAATAACATAAATAACAATAGTTCACCAGTGTAAATGTAAATAAACTACATTTACTAGGCAGGTAAGCTACATTCGGACTATAAGATGCACCCCCCTTTTCCTCTCAAATTTGGGGTAAGGGGTGCATCTTATAGTCTGAAAAATAAGGTACTCTTTTGTTTCTGGCTTCTTTTGCTCAATAAACTGTTTTGATATCCATCCATGTTTCAGTTTGTTTGTTTGCTTGTTTGTTTTCCTGAACAGGAGTATTTCATGGTATGGGTTACCCACAGTGTGCTTATGCATTTTTCAAAATTAGTTGTTTCCAGGTTGTGACTATTATGAATAAATCTGTGAACAATCTTGTACAAGTCTTTGTAACATCATTTCCTTTACCTTGGATAAATACACAAAAATGGAATTTTGTGGTCACAGGGATATGGATGCTCAACTTCCTTAAGCTTGTGAACAACAAGTTTTTCAAGGTAATTGTGCCATTCTATGTTTTCATCAGGATTGTATAAAGAACTATTCATTTTTAAATACTTTGAGACTGCTCTATTATTTGTATTGCTTCAAAAATAAATTTTTCTAATTGTTCAGTTTGGGACTTCCTTTTACCACACGTATTTTTCTTCTTGAACTTTAAAAAAAAA
>PVKM010051667.1:0-10423 GCA_004027735.1 Carollia perspicillata
ATGTCACTGCGGGGAGAGCTTCTGTTGTTCAGTGTTGGGGGCGGTTGGCCAGGATTGGAAGGGCAGCGACCTTTCCTACAAGAAAATGTTGGGGATCTGATGGGCTCACAGCCACCCTTCGGCCTGGGGAACAGGAGGGAAACCCGTCGTCCAAGTAGAAAGTGGATATTGACGATATCGGGCCACCTCGAGTGCTGATCCAAGCCCAGTCTCTGGTTGGGGGAGGGGGGTCACAAGTGAACCGGAGCCGAGGTGACGGTGAAGTCCAAGGTGAGGCCCGAGCTCCATCAGGCAGCTGTGGCTGTGGGCAGGGCAGCTGAGGTCACGGTCAGGTGGAGCTGGCCAGTGCGCCCCCACCACCCGCCAGCACCTCTGAGAAAGTGACAGTATTCCCAGGGAGGCAGAACCTCCCGACGCAGGTGCCAAAGCCTGAAGGAGAAGGACGTGGGCTGGGGAGCCCAGGGCTCTGCGCGGTCACAGAGCGAACCAGCCGGGCGCACGGAGAGGCAGCGCCCACCACAACGGGCAGGGCTGGCGCGCTCCGGGCTGCCCTGCCCGCGGACCCCCGCACTGCCGGTCTTGCCCACCAGTCAGCTCAGCCACACACCCGCTCCAGCGCTGCAGGGAACCCCCACCCCCACCCCCACCCCCCGCTGCCTGAGGGCCCGCATTCCCTTCTTCACAAATACGGACGCGCAACCGAGACGTTTTGGAAGTGGACAGTAAATGTACAAAGGACCGAGATGAACAGAAGGACAGCTGTTCCTGGGAGAAAGGCCAATAATTTGGCAACAGAGAGTTTGAGAAGAAAATATAACTACTGTCAGCAGAAAGGTTTAAGAGGGTAGTAACTGTCCATAAAATGAAACAGTCTTTTCATAAAGATTGAGAAACTGACGAGTTATCGAAAGCTAAGGAGAAGTAATAGGTCAAACACTCTAGGTAACGTGGCTGAAGACACTGTGGGTGAACAAAGACGCAACGGAGAGAATGTGCTGGAGCAGAGGAAGGGCACGCAGGCGTCGTCCCGTCCGGAGTCAGGTATCGAGGTGGGCGGGAGAGGGAGCTCTGTACACAGAGAGAATCCGGAAAGGCGCCCAGGACAGGAGAAGAGTGAGGCTACCTACGAGGGCAGGGGATGCTCACGGGCCGGGGACTGCTGAGAACACCAGCACGTGCCGAAAGGCCCGCGGGAGAACTCCCTTCCAAGGACAAGTAGTTTCGAACCTGGAAGCCTATGCAATGCCAAACTATTATTATCAGTCAAGTATAAAGGGAGGAAAAAAGGACATGTTTTAGATGACATTCAGGGATGTGGAGCATTTCCTTCTCATTGAGTTTTTGAAAAAATTACTTCAGCATCTACTCCAGCAAAACAAGAACAGAAGGAGAAGAGGCGTCCCAGAGACCGTCTGTTTTCATCCAGGCCTGTTCACGTCCCCGTCTCCATCGCATCTCCCCGTTCCCCCAGGGCTCCCCACTCAGGACGCCCACGGTGGCATCTGCCGTCTCCATCCCTTTGGCTGGGAACTGTCCGTGCCTTTCTATCGGGGATCCATCAGAGGCCGTGTTTCAGAGAACTCACCCAACTGTAGTTCTGGGGGCACTCCAGAGAAAGCAGTCAAACGTCCAGAAGTGATTTCTGAGGTGAGTTTTTGGCCGGGCTGCTCGGGCAGAACTATGCCCACATGTGACAGACGGCAGTTACTTTGGCATTGAAGCAGGGAGCAGGAAAACAGAGGCCCGAAGTGTAGGGGTTTGGGAGTCAGAAGCACCGAGGAGAGCCCCACCTCCCCACCTCAGGACCCCGCGCGGCTGTCTCCCTAGACCCGGCTTCCCCGTCTCTGAAGTGGGACCATGGGCCCGCATCTGTCCTTCTGTGGACAGCGCGGCGCGCTCCCTTCCAGAGCGTGGCGCCGCGGGAGGGAGTCCTCGGGACTGGCTCAGGCTCCATCTCAATAGTTGTGCCCATAACCAATGAAGAAGAGGAAGGAAGGGGGAGGGAAATTGTTTTTGAAGTAATTGTTTACACACCCTCAAGTTTGTTTATGTAGCCTTCAAGTCGACACCATGCATTAGACCCAGAGCCCGTGCCCGCCCCCCACGCCCCCGGGAGGGCTGTGCGCAGGGTGGGCGGGAGGAGAGCTCCCCCGGGGAGCGCAGCTCCAGTTCTGTGCGGCCCCTGGTCTCTGTCCCCGCTTCTCCGTGACTCTGATGGTGACATTTCGTTCTGAGATGACAGATACCTCCTTGTCCCTAAAGCAGCCTTTGTTGGTTATTTGCAACTGAGGCTGTGTTTTTATCCCGAGCAGATGGATGGGTAGACCTTTGTCCCAGGGAGCCCTTCCTCCTTCCCCACCTCCCCCCACTTCAGGCCCCCAGTGGTTTCAAAACGCTGAAGCCGCCAGGGGGAGGGTTGGGGCTGCCGTGCCTAAGAGGGGGGCAGGGGTCTCCGTGTGTTTTGAGTATTGAACTGCCGTTGACACCTAAAGTCTCAACCATGCTGTTTTCCTCCACACTTCAGTAATCAGGACATCTAGCAAACCCATAAAAAACCAAACTGATAGCATGAATATTCAGTGACCTAGAATACTAATTATCGTCATGAATATTAATGCGATCGGACTTGCTTTTTCCTCTCCTCTTCCTCTCCCGTCCCTTCTCCCTCTCTCCCTCTCTCTTTTTTTCCACTTAGCCGGCTCTAAAGACGGGTCATAATGAGAGCATTTAAGAGGGAGCGCGCGCTCCGCCGTGACAGGGACCGGGTAATAAGGAGAGCTTGATTAACGCAGTGCACTTGGGGGAGAGATGAGGGGCTTCACGTGGGCCTGCTCGGGGGAGGCAGTGAGACACCGGCGGCTCTGTTGCTGCTCCCGGAGATTAATGAGGCCTAAGAGTGCATTAGGAACGGTGACAAAGGTTTCATCTAATGGGCTCAGTCATTTTTCCTTTGAGTGACAGACGCGCAGAAGTAATTGGCTGTGCAGAATGGCAGCTCATTGGCGGTACTTAAGGACACATTATCCCCGTCGTGTGGCCCACAGAGGCTGTTTATCAAAACCGCTCACACTGCAGACGCCGCGTCGCTAAGCTGCTGTTACAGTGGTAATAGCCGCTAAAAAAAAAAAAAATAACGCGGCATCCAAACTGGATCCGTGGTCGTCTCGCAGAAACAAAGTTTTTCTTTGTTTAGTTTCAAATGGTCTAGAAAACATTTTAATAACTCCGGAGTTGGCCCCTCGCACAGCGAGCCAAGCACGTCCCCGAGGTTCTCCGGTGCGTCGGGTTGCGGGCGGCCCGCCCGTCAGAGCCTGGGGACCCGGCTGCTCCTCCATTCCCGACACCAGGGTGGTGGGGGGGCGCTGGGGGGGCGCTTTGTTCCCAGCACTGAGCCCTCTGATAGACCAGCCGGGTGCTTGCGCTAAGGGTCTCTCCAGCAGCTTGGGAGGACACTTGGAAGGGAAAGCCCGCCTGCTCAGGGGCTACGTGGCTGAAAAACAATCCAAAAGTCAGTATCCGGGAAGGACGATCTGCGTCCCCGAACCAGGCTTTACTGCAGCGGGTCTGGACGGCCGGCCCTTCCGTCGGCTTTCATCTCAGTGAGTTTTATTTTCTCCTCAACTGAGATTCCAAGAAGGCGGCCCCTTCCGAGATGAAGACTGGCAGCGTCTGCAGCTGTGATGAGAAAGGCGCTCCTGTCCTGGGCCTTTCTGCAGGCGTCTCTCCCGCGGAGATTTGGGCAAATTTGCTCGATTGTTTCCATCGTTAAATTGGAAACTCTTTGAGGCATAGGCCATTATTTCTCTCTCCGTGTCACCCTCGCCTGCTCTTGTCACCCAGCGATTATTTTTCCATTAAGTAAATAATAGTATCACCATCGCGAGCGATGCAGAGTGGTGAAGACCGGGGGCGAGTGCGGTTTGCCGCCGTTCGGGGACAGTCCCGGCTTGGACGCGTTCTCCAGTCGGGATCTTGGGGCACAGTTCAAATCTGAGTCAAAGTCACACTCCCACGTCAGGACACCTTCGAGCATCGGAGCTCTGCGTGGAGTGGCCTTTGCCAGGAGAGCGGACACGGGCCTCTGGGTCCTTGCTGATTAGTGAGACACACGAGGGCCGTCAGGTGCCCAGCACGCCCCTCTGGGAACAGAGGTCCCCATCAGTCAATAAAACCGCTGCAGGAACTGTGTTTTCCTCTCAAAAACATGCGTTTGGTGAAGAAATAGTGTTCCAGCCATTGACAGGATGCTGGAACATCGACAGGGGTCTCTGCGGGTGGCCCCGGGGGCCTTCGGCGGCAGGGGCCGCTGACCAGGGCCCCGAGGGAGCCTGTCTGCCTCAGAGTCACGCCCGGGGTGGTTCCCACGCTGGAGGAGAATTTTCCCGTCCTCGTGGCTCCCCGCCGTCTCCAGACCACGTGTCGATGCTTCGTCGTCTCCACTAGCCCCAAGAAAACTTGTCTTTCTGGGAGGCTCCCAGTGAGAGGGGAACCCCAGAGCATCCCGGTCCGCACACACGGGGCCCGCCGTCACGTCATCAGAGTTACGAGCCTGGGTGTCCCTCGCCTGCTCAAACCCTTCCAGGCGCTCTGTTCGTGTCGAAGAGGCAGTCTGGTCTCCAAGAGAGACAAGCGTGATGAGCTCTTCCAGGGCGGGGGCGCGGGAGCCCTGCGGCTGCGTGGGCCTCCTCCCTGAAAGGGGCTAGAGAACTCAGTGGTAGCAGCACGACTCTGCCCTCAGAACCGCGCTGCCACAGCACAGCGCGTTCTGTGCCAAACACACATCGCGTTTATCGTACAGAGGAGGAAGGGCGTTGCGGAGGTGGCGCCATCGTGCCCGGCGAGGGAAGGCACCCAGAGATGGAGCGCGCCCAGGACTTTGTTCCAGGAAACTCTGTTCACTGCTCCCTCGGGGCTGCCGCCGTACCTTGTTTCGGAGGAAATCCTTACTTTCGTCCCACTCTTGTGTAAGGTTGCCAAACGCTGTTGTTACCGAACCCCATGCAGACTCGCTCCTGTGGCCCAGACCAGAAACGGGCGGTACCTGTGCGAGCACGGACCTGCGGGGGTGCTGCCGGAGCCGGTGAGCCGTCCAGGCGAGAAGGGCAGGTCCCGCTCCACAGGGAGGTGCCTGGTGCTGCACACCCGGACGAAGCAGACTCGGACGTGGGAATAAATATCCCAGCTCGTTACCAAACGTGATCACTTAGTGGAGGACCTGCCGCCTTCTGGGCTTGGCGTGAGCGGAGTCCTCGGTGCTTGCTCGTGCCTCCTCCCCGTCCTTGCAGCAGCGTGCCACTGACAGCCCTGCCGTCGCCGGCCGTCCCGCCTGGGGTTTTGGGCAGAGCGACAGTGGCACGGGTGGCGCGGATTGTCGCCGTGCTCAGCTCTGTGCGCTGGGGGTCTGACAGCACCTCGGGGCACGGCCCTGTGGGCTCGTGCCCACCAAGAACGCCTGCAGCTGAAGACAGTGAGGAAGAGGGAGGAGCGGCGTCCGTGGTGGGAGCCACGGCAGAGGCGCGTGACGGAGTGACGTGTCCTCTGTGGCCCGAGTCGGGAAAACGGGCGCTCTCCGTCCCAGGGAGACTGTTCGGGTGAGGCAGGCTCCCGTAGGCTGGCCGTGCAGGTGGTTCGTGTATCCGTGTCCCTGGGCGGGATGGCCTCTGAGAAGCTGGGGGACAGGAGACACCCGTTCTCCCCTTCGCGTCATCACCAGAGTGGGGGGATGTAGAGTAAGATGACCGACCCCACGCTTCGGCCTGCGGCAGGCGGCCGGGCGCCGGGACTTGCCCTCTGAGCACAGCCGCCCGGGACACGCCAGCCCTCACCTCGGCAGCAGGCGTGCAGAACAGCCCCGCCTCGCACACACGCACCGCCCCACGCGGAGTCCTGGGCGCCTGCCCCGTCACGGGAAGGGACGGAACGCGTCCTCGGAGAGCATCCTCCTCTCCTGGAGCCCGGGGGCCGGTCAGAGATGGAGGTCCAACGCCCAGAGGCAAACAGGCCGGCCCCCGGGCGCGCTGCTGGTCTGCGTCCCTCTCTTCACAGCGGGGCCATGAGTTGCGCTCTTTCCGGGGCTGTGATTAGAGGGCGGGCTGGATGGCTGCAGCCGAGTTGGCAGTGTCCTGCCCATCAGCACGGCCCCGGTCCGGGCACACCTGGCCTTCCCGTCGCACACAGCGGGGGCGTGATGCGGGGGTGCGGGGTGCCCTCGCTCCCCAAGCTTTCCCGAGTGGGCGGCCCGCCCAGCTGTCCACTCTGAACGGGCTACGTCGGTCCTTGTCCTGTATCAGGGACGTTTTCCTGACTCCGGAGCCCCCGGTGGAAACAGTATGCTCGCTCACTGGTGGGGCCCTCTTGGCCCCCGCGTGCTCGCCGTTCGCCAGCCGCCTCGTGCCCTGTCCCTGAGGGTCGCTGCTCTTTCTCAGGCGATGTAACCGATCCGTCGAAGGCTGGGCACCATCTTCCCGTGGAAGCCGTTGGTGAGTCAGGCCCTGGTTGTGAAGACGGACCAAAATGGGAACGGGCAGCAAGCCGTGTGCGTTTTAAAAGAACTGGTTGTCGACGGGCCTGTCCTTGGTGTTATGAAAAGCCTGTTTCGGAGGGTATGTCAGAGAACCAGAGCAGGCTATTTTTAATATAATAATCCTGTGGCTTGAAGCAGGAGTTCTGCCTTTGATTTCACTGGGCGGATGAAAACGTTCAACAGAAAACCGGCGTCTTTTTCATGCTTGTTCGAGATCAGTTCGGGCAACACACTGCTATGCATTCAGATGCGACTGCCATATTCGCTTTGAAATGCAAATTGTTTAAAGAAAAATAGCATATGGTGCTGGTAAATACCTTTTCAAATTGGCTCGTGCACTTCAGGGCTACTCAGAAAGCTAGAATCATTCCGTGGGAAGAATCGGGCGCTTTTGACCCAGGGGAGCCTCACTGATCCGGGCACCCCTGAAGCCCGGCCGGGGTTAGCCCGGTAATGGGGCCACCCCTGCTGGCCCGGCCAGCAGCTCCGTCCCTCCGTGGGGTGTGCGAGGGACCCAGCTGCACGGGAGGTCGGCCACATACGTCATGGGGACGCAGATGACGTCGGGGAGAAGTACCGAGAGCACATCAGAGGTCCTTCTGTGACCCTGTGGACACCAGGGTCCTGTGCTTTGCAGGGCTGGGCTGTTCTTCGGGACTCGGTGCTGATGAGACTGTCTCCCACCCAGCGCAACCTCTCGAATACACAAACCTTTCGAATGACCTTTCTTAGCTCTTATTTTTATTGGGGGGGGGGGGTAAATATTGATACAATGTCCACAGAGAAAGTGCAAAACCCTAAGTTATAGCTAAATACACAGGGGCCACACACAGCTCGGTAGCCTGTGGGGGCCACATCCTGTCAGTGCCCCCCACACACGTACACACACACACAAAACACACTCATACAGACACATACATATACAGATGAAACACATGCACACACAAAATATACACAACACACATCAAACACAAGCATACACATGAAACACATAAACAGATACACTCACAAAACAGCCAAAGCAAAAAACCTACACACAAAACACACACTTATACAAAAACAGGCAAGCCTGTATATACACACACACTTGTACAAACACACAAAACATATGTATACATGCTCACGAAACATACACACACCCACACACGCACACACACCAGAGGGTGACAGCCGTCGGCTCCCTCACCCCACAGGTGAGTGTTGCCGGTCACCCCCCGCCACCCACCAGGGGTGGCCCTGCCATGTGGCCCGCGCCATCGTCACTCGTCCCTTCCTCAGGGGTACAGCGCTCCCTGTGTGGCGCCACCCAAGGCCCCCGTGGTGGATGGACACTTCAGCCCTTCGGGGCCACCGTGAACATTCCTGGCCGGGTCTCTGGTGGGCGTTTCTGCGCACGTCTGTCTGTGGAGCTTTCCTTTGGAGGGTGTGCCGGAAAAGCCGGCATCCAGTGAGACAGAGGAACGAACCGCTGTCCTGCGAGGGCCTCGCGACAGGCGAGCCAGAGCCAGTCAGAGGAGCGGGTGGCCGTCCTGCGTCACGCAGTGTCCCTCTTCCCCTGCTGTCCCTCGCGGAGATGGGTCAGGTCCCAAGTCTGAACTCAGCACATAGGGACCCACAGCCTCCCCTGAGCCACCTGGTGGGGGCCATCCCCCTGCCCCTCACTTCGCCTCACCGCCCCGGTGTCCCTCACCGTGCATTTCGGCCGCATGCGGGCTTGTCTGATCCTTTCTACAGGACCAGACCGTGGCCTCCCTGAGGACAGGGACTCCTGCGCTGTGCCCGCTGGCAGGGGCTCACTGCGGCAAGACAAGGAACTCCAGGGAGGGGCTCGGTGTTGGGAGGGGGCGGGACTGGGCAGCTCTGACTTGCCCTCCCTGCAGGGAAGCTAGCCTGCCAGCTTCCCGGATGCTGAGGCTGCTGGGTCAGGACTGATGACAGTTTCTTACCTCGGAAGCAGTGGCCAGAGGGTTGGCATTGTCCTGCACCAGCTCCCCGGGGCCAGTGGCCAGGAGCACACTGTGGGGAGGAAGCCGCAGTCAGCAAACCCAGTCTTGTCGTGGGACACGAGCAAGCCTGCCCAGCCTTTGCCTGGGAAGGTGACGAGCTTATCTCGACAATGAGCACATCCTCGCTCCTCTGGAGGAGGACGTGGTCTGTGTCACCCAAGTGCTCACTCGACGGACAGTCCCACACGCACCGTCAGAAGAGAGGGGCGCCAGCCCCCGGGCCCGAAGACAGAAGTGCGAGGACGGGGGCTCCGTCCTGACCTCGGAGGGCTCGGGACGGGGCGGGGGGCGAGCGGGGGAGCCGTGGCTCCTCCCACAAACCGGAGCTCCGGGTGCTCGCCCGAGAGAGGAGCCCGTCCCTGTGAAATGAGTTGCTATTCCAGGGGCAGCGTGGGCCTCGGGTGCTTAGCGAATAGAGTGACCTTAAATTTTGCGTCTCCCGTATGTGCTCGGAGGTGTTTTCAACAGAGAAAGCTGCCCGTGTGGTCACATCAAGGGTAGACATTGCTGGAGGCATCAGTATTGGAAAACCTACCGGGATCAGGGACAGTGGCCTGACCCGTGAATGAGGGACCTTCATTCAGGCTCAGAGACGGAGTTACACCTGAGCCTTGGCCGGACGTGTGCGCATGGGAGTGTGTGTGTGTGTGTGTGTAAAAGTGAGCATCTGACATTAGGGAGGAAAACACTGTAGTTAGCCCTTAAGTCTGCAGTTACTAAAGATGTTCACGAAGCATTTGGGGGTAGCTGGTTCCTTTGATGGGTTTCTCGGGTGGGTAGGAGTGCCTCCAAGGGAGACCGCCGGCCCAGGCTGCCCAGAGCCAACCTGGCCACTTCTCAGCGCTGCGCCCCGGTCTGCGGCCACCGCTCTGCCTCCACGTGCAAACACGCGTCATTACACGTCTACGTTTACAGGCGGGTGCCTGGCTGTGTGTCTCCAGACCGTGTATCTACAGTAGAAACTGTTTCTGGTCCTTCATAGTTTTTGGTTTGTTTTCAGTTAAATGAATACATTTCTGTACTGTTGCAGAAAACAACTCGTTTATGTTACAGTTAGTTGGTCTTGTATTATTTGATTCTCAGGAGAGTTTTAACTGCAGCGAAAATAAAGCGAATACATTATACAGGCGATATTTAGTCTCCTGAGGGAAAGTCGGAAATGTTTTACTCGAGCCCTGACCGGTGTGGCCCAGGGGGTCGCCCCGCAAAGCGGAGGGTCCCCCGGTTCCATTCCTGGTCGGGGCATGTGCCTGGGTCAGGGGCAGATACCCAGGGGGACAGGTCAGAGGCAGCCAATTGATATTTCTCTCCCTCTCTGCCTCGTTTTCCTCCCTCTAAACATACAAAAATTCTTAGATTAAAAAAGAGAGCTGTTTCACAGGAGGTCAGAACCCTTCTGTGCACGTTTCTGGGGACGCTGGGACTTGTGGTACACGAAGACCAGGAGGCGGTGGGCGGGCGGCTGAGGGCCGTGTGGTGGGCGAGGGGCCGGTGTGCGCCCCGGCTTTCCGAGTGCAGGCCGCAGCCCCACAGACAGACGTGGGGCCGGGCGGAGGGCCCCCACTCACGATGGTTGAGCTCACAGTGTGTCAACTTGAAGATGGTCCAGAAGGAACCCACTTCCCATCGGGACCGGGTGGGGGGGGGGCCCGCCCCGCAGGGGCGCCCTCGTACGGCAGCTCGCGGGTTTTCTTAGTGACCCTCCTTCCCTCCGGTGTCCCGCGTTGTGAAAATGCAGCGTGCAGCACGTACGAAATGTGTGTCAGTCAGCAGTTTGTGGGGTCGGAAAGCTTCTCGTCCTTCGTAGGCCGTGTTAGTAGCTAAGTGTTGGGGGAGCCAAAAGTTGCGCGTGGATTTGTGCCTGCACTGGGGGCTCAGCACCCCCGAGCCCTGC
>PVKM010051668.1:0-10409 GCA_004027735.1 Carollia perspicillata
GGTTTCTTCCTCTGTAAAACGGGGGTGAGAACAGTGCTCCCCTACCAGAAATCTTGTGAGAAGGAAATGAGATCACCCACCACAAGGCTGGTGTCCAGCAAGGACTCGTACACAACTGCCCCTTACTGGCTGGTTTTCACCTCCCCCTCCACTCTCCAAGACTCTGAACTCCTACCCCAGCCCCAGCGGAAATGGAACAACCTACAGGCCTTAAAAAAGAGTTTTTCTGAAAGTAGTTCTAATTAGAGTATCCGTTCTCCGAGCATTATCATAAATGTCTCGATTTCCCACACAGTTGCTACTAAATTCAATTAGAGTAAAGTAAAGCTTCAAAGTCAATTAATAACAGGGTTGGGGGGCATACACAGTAAAGGGTCTGGAGCAGGAGTTGGCCAACTATGGCCTGTGGGGCAAATTCAGCTGGAGAGCTGAGAATAGCTTGCACATTTTTAAATGGTTGACAAAAATCAAAGAAAGAGAAACATTTTATGCGCATGAAAATTACACAGAATTCAAATTTTCAGTATCCATAATAAAGTTTTATTGAAACACAGCCACACCCTTCAGCTTATGAGTTTCCTATGGCTGTCTTCACTCTACAGCAGCTCAGTGGAGTAGTGACAGCAACCATAAGGCCCACAAGGCCTCACATATTTACTATCTGACCCTTCACAGAAAAAGTGTCCCAACTCCTGGTCTGGACTAATGTCTTCTGGCTGTAAAAAAACTTAGTACATGGTGGTGACCATTTAAGAAACCTACAGCACCCCCTAAAAAAGCCTCACCTGGTGCTACTTGAGTACCTCTACAAAGACACTCTGTAACAGGGTGGACACTAACGTATACCGTGATGACAGGGGCTGTGAACCTGACAAAGGTAACGATCTACTGTTCTTCATCTTACCAACCCACTCCACCCATTAAAATAAACTAGAAAAAAAATTGTGTGTATGTTCCTCACGTAAAGGAATGCTCACTTCACGTGTGATACAAAGGGGCAAAACGGTCCCACAATGTTCTTTTGTTTTCTAATTCTGAAATCCTTTATAGCATTCAACTTGGGTAAATATTGTTAGAACTTTTCCCAAAAGTATTCCTTGAAACATGATTGACCTTCATGAGTTTTTTCACTACTTTGTTCTCAAGTAATAATTGCACTTATATTCCACCCCCACCCATTTACTGAATTTTGTTTGGGGAGAGACACACTGGCATTCTCTCCGTGACTCTGCTGTGTATCTCAATTCCTTTGTCAGATACTTGACTCTTCTGGAGTCAGAAATACAGCAGGCCTAACTAACCCTGACGGCTGGGGCTCAGTTGGCTGGGCATCATCCCGCAGAGAGAAAGGTCACTAGTTTGACTGTCGGTCAGGGCATATGCCTGGGTTGTGGGTTTGGTCCCAGGTCGGGGCGCATGCAGGAGGCAGCCAACTGATGTATCTCTCACACATTGATGTTTCTCTCCTCCCCCCCCCTAAAAATAAATATACAAGACGTTCTTTTAAAATACAGCAGAGGTAATAACAATAACAACAATCTGTAATCTGTTAGCTCTAAATCCTGTGAGTCCAAGTCCTGAACTTAATTCTCAATGGACATTTACCTTCTCTGTCCCATGATCTGGCAATGTAAGCACGCAGTTTTCAGAATCAACGAAGAGAATGAGGGTAGATGAATGCAAATCCATCCTCCTCCACAACCCAACTGTATGAGAGCATACTGCCTCTGCGTATGATGACTGGCTTGTAAGTTTCTGAAATGTGGGGACTGACTTACTGTGCAATCCCCTCCTGCTGCTAATGTAGAGCCTGGAGTACAGTAAAAGTGTAGGTGATTCCTGCTGATAAAAGGCCCCCTGTCAGTGGTCACTCCGTAAATTGAAGAGCTGCTACAGAAGGTACCGAGTCTGAGCTGAACTTTGTCCTCTTCGCTTTATTCCTATCAGCTTCACAGCGCTGAACAGCGCTGTCAATAAAGATATGAAAGGACAACAGAATCCAAGCAATTCTTCTCGTGAGTGCTATGTCTATTGGGAGAAATCTGCGGAGCAGCACCAATGGACAGTTTTATCTATTCATATACACCAAAATCCGGCAGAGTAAGAAGTTCTAGGAGGACTTACATCCTTGGATGGACCGTTTCTTCCCTGTTGGAGGTATTCCTACCGAAAAGGAAGGGTAATGGTAACAAATGCAAAACCTTCCCCAGAAGTAGAAGGAAAAGCTCTATCAGATTACTGAATACCTGATTCTGAGCTTGTCCAATCCTTTCACGGTCTGAGAAGGAAAGACTTTTCCTATCTCTTCTTTTCTTATTTTGGGGGAGGGGAGGAAGAAGGCTAGACCCCACCAGGCAAGACGTAAGGCCAAGGCCATGTTCTCCCTGGACTTCAGAAACATTGTAAAGGACACTGATGGTTGTTGCTATGTGATTTATTCTGAATGTTTCCACAAAAATAAATCATCACAACAAGGAATTTTTCTTAACTTGGAATGCTATACTAATTCCATCCAAAAGCTGTTGGGTAACCAGCAGTTCCACAGAAGAGAAGCCAAAGAAACAGGAATACACCAAGGCAACAGGCAAGTGAAAATCCTTATAATTCCCTTTCATGGGGAAATGTTTAACTACCAAATCCTAATCAAACCAAAATGAAAACTTCAAAGTTAGATTACAGAGAAACTAAAAAAAATGTACTCCCTGCTGGCTTGCTGTCTTTTGAAACCATTTTCCTACCACCGATTTTATTTATTACCATAAAAATGGTATCTGTAACCAGAAGTTATTGCGTTCACTACACTCAACTCATTATCAGGGCGGAGAAAGGGGACAGTTTCAGGAGGTTTTTCTACTCTTGATCAAAAGAAGTATGTAATAGAGAAAGGAAAACAAAAACAGGAAAATCTCAGTTAACAATACATAGCTTTAAGGCTCCACATGAAAGAAAGAGAACTATGGGACTATCACGAAATGCCAGATTGCTTAGTGAATATATCTGAACATGCCAGTTGTCATACTGGCAAGTCAGCGGGATTTGAGAGCACATTTCTGTTTTGATATCTGGCCCATAACAAAATTACTATTGATCTGTTGTGAGCTTCCAGCAAAACAGTATAACTAGTCGGAGAACAAAGAATCATCCACTAAATAACAGGCAATAATCATCCTGTATTTGTGCTTTTGGTACAAAAATCACATCATTGCCGGTGTTCTGCTTGATCCATTCGGGGATGAACTTCCTGCTCCTGAATGGAGGCATCCAGACCTTTGTTTACCAGTGAATTTGACCAGATCAGGATTGATTCTGCCTCTCAGTAGCCTGGTGGCAGCAGCAGCACAGTGCTGACATCTACCTCCAGCACACACTTTGGCTTGTTGCTGACTCTGGAAACTGACAGGACAAGCATTATTTTCCAGTGGGTGTTCTACAGGCCAGAGAAGGAAATGATGAAACAAATCAGACAGACTGAACTGTTCATGGAGGTTGGGGAAAGGTAAAAACAAATGAAAGAAGAAAGAAAAACAAACCATCATCCTTATGTCTAATTTATTGTCACAGTTCCAAAAAAAAATGTATAGGTAAGTGCCACTCACCAATGACAGTTTTTATTAAAAGATCACTTAGGATTTTAAGTGGGCTACATTTTTCAATGATACTAATAAACTATTAGAGAACTTCACTATAAAATGGATTGTTCCAAAGAAACGAGTTCCCTTTGCAGCATACTTTAGCTGGATAGTGACTATTTGTTGTCCAGACTGATCAATACCCTCCTTCTTTCGTGCCTTAGCCATATTCACCTCTAAGTATATCACTGCCTCCTTTTCAGAGCCAAGCTGTATAACCAAGAAGCTACCTTATGGTTTCCTCCGCCTGCATCAGTCAAAAGAAGACATACAATATAGATCAAGTGCATCTGTGCTGTAGACTGCATTGATTTGTTGCATGTGTGGTTACATCCTGTCAAGCAGTATTAAAGGTGAGGCATGATCATCAGAGCACCCACTCTAAGAGGGGTGCAGTGAGTCATCACTGAGTCTTACACCTGCCATTGAAAGCCATTACAAAACTTTACGCAAACCAAAAGGACTTTTCAAGTGCTACGAGCCCTCAGCACTACTTCCAGCAAGAGACTCTGTAAAACGATGTGACAATAAAAAGCTAACCAGGTGTTCATTGACACGAAAGAGAAAACTGGCCAAGAGATAAAGAAATGAAGTAAAAGGGAAAACAATATTATGGACATAAGGAAGGTCACGTTCCCAAAGGTTTAGTGCCATCACATTTTTGAAAAAGCCTAGAGAGGTGCCCACCTCCAGCAGTTTAGGTATAGTCTTCACTACAGGAGAGAGGTAGACCAGATGGCTGCTCTCTTTCGGAACCTCTTCATCACTTCAGACATCTTTGCCTTTTAGTCCTCCATCCTACCCGTGTTGGCCTCTGGATCCCTGATGTGTGTAGAAGGCACTAAAGCACTGCACATTTCTAGCTGTGGCCTCAAGGGATGTGGTCTGTTGACAGACTGTAACTTAGAAGGACAAATTCCTCAATGTTTTGGAGAAATGTCTACGTGCTGACCTCAGCAATATTAAAGGCGTACAATGATTATGCAAAGTCACGGATGTACAGTTACCTATGGGAACCTGTCAGATGAACTTTAGTGACAAAGCACGGCCAAGTGGTGTTTTGAGAGCAGAAATCCGTAACACTCCACCAGCACAGAAGGCCTTTTAATAATGTCTGCACTGAAAGCAGGAACAATGGCTCATTTTTTTCTGGCTTATTTTTTCCCATCAAAATACTAAAGAAGGGTTCAGAATTTCTGAAATAAATCAGAGTTTAATAAATACTGTTTGTTATGCCTTTGTTATATGCTGGTAAATTTGTTTTAAAATCTGTTTCCCATATTCAGTTCCACCAGTGGCAGAAACCAGAAAGCACAGCAACCATTTATCTTGGATTCACCAGGGCAGGCCTGATTTCAAACATCGTACCCCTTTGTACTCAGAAATCACTGACGCGTCCCAGAAATTTGTATGTTTTAATGCCCAAACTACATTGTTAAAATAGCTATCCATACTTGGTCTTGGCCAAAAAAAATTTAATTTGGTATAATTTTCCCTCATAATGTTTGTGCTCTAATTTTGGTTCAGAATATATAATCACTGTACCTGTATACTAAACAGTACACATTTCATCTCCTGACAGTTGTTCTCTTACCACACACAACATACTGTGATTCTTTACCTGCCTGCATTCTCGCTAGACTCTTGGAGGGCAGGGATTCTACCTGTATTGTTAACCATTATTCCCCAGTGTCTAGCCTGATGCCTGGCACATGACAGATGCTAAATAAATACTTGCTAAAATCTTGAATGAAAAATAAATCAAATATAAAGAATGAAATTATACCTCCCCTCCCCAGGAAAATCATGCAGTAATTAAATAGATGCCATAGTATACGTTAGTACTTCAGACACGAAACTGTTCCTCCTCAAGCACGTTTCCATGTGTTGCCTCCATGTAGACAGCAAAGGCGAATGCAGAGGACATACCACCTACTCCATCAAGTGAGGCACTAGGTTACGTTGGGACCAGGAGGACACCACCTGCACAGCAATCCAACTGACTCCAGTGTCTTAACTTTTCCTTCAGATCTTCTGAGAAAACTGTGCATGCTTTGGCTTTCTTTCCTCAAGTACAAGAACCTAAGTTATTTTAACAATCACTGCTCATAGAACCATAGGAAGATGTCTTTCTTTTTCCAAACCAGATGACTAGGCCTCAAAAGAGTGAAGTTCCAGCCTTCACAGGCCTGTTCCCATAGGCTTAGAAATTATGTCCACGTTGGCTTAGGGTTTCTCTCATTATACGAAAAGGGTGGGATACTTTGTACCTTCCAGGATGGATGGAACACCACCAATGAAAATAATAATAACTTATACCTCAATGCCTTGAGAATCAGACTATTCAAGTATAACACAGATAAGGCTTACAGAGACTATTAAATGTACTATAAGACAAAAACAATATTTAAAAAAACCTAGAATGCAGTTTCGTTTTTACCAAGACTTGTCATAATAATAATTTTAACTCCTACATGGAACTGCAAAAAACACTGGAAAAAAGATTAAGCCCACCACTCGGGAACATTAGGTGAGTTTTTACCATGGTATTAAAGATCAGGTGAGGAGTTTCTGGCAGGAGAAAATTGCTCATTGTGCTCTTTTATCTGTGAACATGATCAAACTTTACAGAAAATAAGCAAGATACTGACTCTCATTCACACCAACCACCTGGAAGCTGCAAGCTAACATTTTCAGAAAAAAAAATATAAACTTTGAAATCAATGAAAGTTGTTCAGGGACACCTCCAGTACCCCTCTTATTATTTTACAAACTCCAATATTATGTAAAACTTTTGTCAGTCCACTCTGACTGTCCTGAGAGTTTCAAATGATCCTAAATTCAATGAGCAAAATGTAATCCAGCATCTTAAAAACTGTGGCTATAGGAAAAAAACAAGAAAAGAGATACTTACTTGTACTCTAAGCTGGTAGGAACAACACATATTTAGTAAGATATATTACTAAGAGCTGAGCACTGAACTAGTGATGCTTCAATACTCTATGAAGCATTAATGTCTGATCCCTGACTTCACAGAATTCAGCCCAGCACAAAGCCAGGCAAGCCAATAGGAAATTATCATACAGTACCGAAGTGCAGGCATACATAAGAGGCATGTGCTTGCTAAGAAGGAGTGTGTAGGGGAGGCAGGCCAAAGGGAAGGGGGGACTGGTGAGCACGTGAGAAGACCATCTACTACTTGGGGATAAAAGGAGCAGAGAAACAGTGTGAGGAATAATTGTGCAGCGGCACTGACTGCTGACCTCAGTGATTCAATGATTAGGATGACAAGGAAGGTTGAGGACGCGGCATATGGCAAAGGCACAGAGATGTTAAAGCATTTGATCGGGGAACTTAAGACAAGGTGGTGCGGTCAAGGATGCCACACTAAACGGGCAACGACAAGCAAGGATTAGACTCTACTGAGCAAAGTAAGGGACCCAAGAGTCCCTCCATAAGGGACCTTATGAAGGATATCATAATATGTGAAAAATCATTTTATTACAGCTATCTAAAACCAAAAGGGTCTACTGCAAAGACTTTATTGCCAAGTACAAATCTCTAAGGTCTCTTCCAACACTGCAATTCTGGGACTTAGCAATCCCAAATCCCAACATCCCACACCCCTCCAAGGAGCCACAAGACAAGTTCTCATTTACAATACAGGAGAACAGACAGACTATTATCATCTCTCCATCAGTGCAGGTACATTAACTAAATCCAAGAGTTTTTCCTCCCACTGGCAGGCCTAATGTAGCCTTAAAAAGATACCTACCAAAGCAATGATTTATGACAGATCAGCAATCATGTATATTTAATTCATTGACTGTCCTCTTCCTGTAACTAGCAGGGAAAAGAAACTAGGAAAACATCCCCAAACTGCTGTCTGCTGCTGTTTGCCAACGAGACTAAGACATTATTTCTAATAAACACCGTGTCTAAAAGTAACTTTATATTATAACGACTCTTGGAAAAAGCCATTTGTCTGTTCTGAAGCAAGAGTCTACAGACGTGAATAAGGATAAGTACAGCTGTTTCATCCAGCACCTCTGAAGACAAGATACATCATCTAACACCTTTTACTCGACAAGATTCCAAGCCAAGAATCCTTTCATCAGCATTTTATAAGCTTACATACATATCCTAATGGTAACCATACCAAATGACAGTTTTGTAAGTAGATACAAGAGGGTATCAATGACCCACTAAGCACATGCTAAGGCATACACCTGAAGGAAATGTTGCTTTATTGTTCATAATATACTCCAGTACATCTTTTATTGAAAGCTAAGTTTAGCTCCTCTGCTGCTGAAGTCAAGTAGACGCAAACGTTCTCTGGCTCTATGCCAAAGGCTCCCATGATTTACCAATTAGGTGAATGAAGTGGAAAAACTTGAACGGCAAAACAAACAAAATCCATATGTAGATAGATGTAGCTAGCAACCAGCTTCTCCAAAAGTCAACATCCTACTCTTTTGACAATTACTCCCACTACCACTTTATGTATTAGTTATGCAACAAAAATAAATCACTGCTGTTTTTGATCATACAAATAATGGCACATTGTGCAATCTGAGCACAAATCCCCAAAGCATGGCAACATGGGATTTTTTCCAAATCTCTTCTGGTTTGGCGACCCAGAAGTCAATGGTTCCAATCCCAGTGACACCTCTCTCTAGAGTTCTGAATATCTGGCAAATCATTAATAACCTTTTATTTAATTTCTCTCACCTATAAAATTCAAAGACTATCTGCCACATGCAAAATTGCCCCAGATAAAATAAAAATGATAAGACACTTGGTTAGAAAGGGTCTCGATGTCCTCATAAGATACTAGATCTCAAAATCATTGAAGAAGTTTTAATTATAAATATCCCCCCCAAAGGAAAAAGCATTTAATTGATCTTTCAAATAATATTTTTTAATACCTAGAAAGTATCAAGCATGCCACTAAGTCTGCGGAGGCAAAGAAAATACAATCAAGTTGTAAAATGCCCATAATCCTTAAATTTCAGATTACTGGGGAACATGGTCATGACGAGAGATAAACTCAAACATAACACCACATCAAGTGCTACAACAGGAAAATGGACAAACACGACAGGAGCAGAGAAGGGAGCAGTGAAGATTTTCTGTATCATGTCAAGGACAGAGATGAGAGGTGACTGGTTGGATTTTACATGTGTACATTTTATTTCTAATAAATCACATTCTGAAATCCAAATGAACATAGTCTGTGGCAAGATTAGAACCGCAATTCCAGTTGCAATGAAAAAATGTCACTCCATGAAATTCCAGTAATCGATGAACATAAAAAATGAAAATGAGTGAAATGGCCAACCAAATCAGAGGTAAATTCCTACCAACACTCCCTGATAAAGAGAAATTCGTTTGGAAAACTGCAGTCCAGAAGAAATCAGTAAAGAGTTAATAAAGCCTTCTACAAACTTAAGAGAAAAATATCTCTATAAAAGCGTACATGTAATAAGGCTACAGATCATTGGTTAGCTGCCAGAAAAATGATGGAATATGGTATAGTTTACTTATTTCTTTTTAATGGCTCCAACATTCCACCTGAAAAATTGGTCCCGGAGCTGTATAATTGGGGATAAAAATTAAATGACAGTTTCCATTTGTCATGATGAAAGCTGATCACTTGTGTTTTTCCATTTATTCACACTGACTCAAGTGGTTCCTAAAGTCTACCAAGCCAATCTTTTTCCTAACAGTGAAAATAATGCTGTTACTGAAATAAAGGAGGAAATGGAATAAGCTGTTGGCATCTGAACACACACTTCACTCAGGTTCCCTACTTCTTGGGTTTCTACCTCCAAATGAACGGGAGGAGGGGGGCAGATGACAAATTTGGGGGCCTCAGAATGTAATCTAGGATTTTGCCATCCGTCCCATTTTCCTATTTAACTATGAAATTAAATTGCTAACATTTTACATTATCAGCAGAAAAACTTTATCTTCCTCGTCTTTAAAAAGAATAGCAAAAATAACATCAGTGAGCAGATTAGAGCAATGGAGGAAGAAAGTAACCCTAGATCCCACGTAAGGATGATGGAATCCATGGAGCTAAAGGTCCTTATTGTTGTTATGTTTTTGAAGGCACAGGATGTGGAGGAGAGGGTAGGTGGGTAAGTGTGAGGCACAGGAGAGGACTGTGAGAGTGGTGTCAGCAATAGTTTTAGTTTTAAAACATAAACTAGGTTTGGCTTTTGCTTATTCTGATCTCAGAAGTTGTTAAGAAAGAGGAAGGCAATCACCTAAAAATGTATTTAAATGCTTAAAATTAGATTTATGTCGAGCTGCCTTGACGTCTAAGCCTTTCCTTTCGTTCAAGACTCAGGCTGATTTGAGTTTGACTGGATTTTCATCAGTGACCTCTAAGGAAGTGTTTCAGAACTAGACTTGAACCAAGTGATATATCGTGGGAAGGAAGGGACTGCCCCTCCCCCCTTTCACCTGCTGCCCTGGAGGGCAAATGATTCCATGGGTGCTGCCTCAATTTCTCAGCGAGACAATGGAGACTAAAAGAATTAGTTGTGAGCCCTGGCTGGTGTAGCTCAGTGGATTGAGCACAGGCCTGTGAAGCATAGGGTCACCGGTTCAGTTCCCAGTCAGGGCACATGCCTGGGTTGCAGGCCAGGTCCCTGGTGGGGAACACATGAGAAGCAACCACACATTGATGCTTCTCTCCCTCTCTTTCTCCTTCCCTTCCCCTCTCTCTAAAAATAAATAAATAAAATATTTTTAAAAAAAGAATTAGTTGTG
>PVKM010051669.1:0-10448 GCA_004027735.1 Carollia perspicillata
GGGCAGTGGAGTCAGATGGACCTGGGTCTGAGTGTGGCCTCCTCCCCTGAGTAATGAATGAAACTCAGTTGATTGATTTCACTAAACCCCAGTTTCCTCATCTGCCTTACAAGAAAGCAGCGATAGCTCACAGGTTATATGAAGATTAGAGGTGATCTTGCTTGTAAAGAAGTTTGTACAGTTTCTGGGATATATGAGCACTCAAATAAATAAATAATAGCTTCTAAATCATCATAATATACTGTAATCACCAAGGGGCCAAAATGCACAGTGGGCCAGTTCTGCTGTTTTCGCCTTTTCTCCTTTTAGCCTTTTACAAAGTCACAGCGGGTAGGTAGAAACAGAGGCCCCGGGTTGGGACCCATGGCGACCAAACCCCAGGTGGTTTGCTGTGCTGCGTGAACCTTGAGCTGTGCACCCAGCCTGGGCATTTCTTCCCAGCTTAAGCTTCTGGGTAACCACCGTGAGTGGGGGTGGTCCCTGCAGCGGTGCAGTAAAGATCAGGCTTGCTCAGGTGTGTGAGGTGCGTGCAGAACCCAGATCTACAGCATATCTGAAGATAATTCCTACAGGGCCAGTGTATTAATAGGCCCTGGAGGTGTGCGCGGTTCTTGTGAATCTTTGTTTTGTTACATGTGGACCCTCTGATAGCAGGAAGATGTCTCAGAGCTTGGAGGCTGATGCCAAGGTCACCTTTCTCCATTTTTGGAGACGTCACACACTCACACTTATGATTGTGAATTCTTCCAAATGCTTTTTTAAAGGTCAGGTTGAGATACAGTTAGTAAAATTCACTCTTTTTAGGGTGATTGTTGATGCTGAGCTTTGGTAAGTGCATACAATTGTGTAACCACCACCATAATTAAGACACAGGACAAGTCTGTCATTTCCTGAAATTCCTTCACTTGCCTTTATAATCAGCCCTTCCAGCCCCCAGCCCTGGCAACCACTGATCTGTTTTTTGTTTCTATAAGTTTTCCTTTTTCAGAGTAACATATAAATGGAATCACACAACATGTTGACTCTTGAGCTTGGCTTCCTTCACTCAGTATAATGCTTTTGAGACTCCAAATGCTTTGATTGCAGCACAGTTAGTGGTTCTGAGATCAACATGGAAAATCAGCAGCATTCCTGAACACCATTAACAACCAATAGAATATCTAACTTTATAAATTTACAGTGCCACCAGAAAACCCCTGAAGTACCTGCGACAGACATGTTCAAGATTTTTATGAAGAAATTTATAATATATCATGAAAAGACATTAAAGAAGACGAAGAAGTGAAAGAGATCATGTTAATGAGGGGAAAACCTGATATGATAAACATGGTGATTCTTGCTAAGTAAATCTGCAAATTCTGTGCAAATCCAGTCAAAATCCAAGTAAAGTTTTTCCTGGAATTTGACAAGCTATCATGAAATTAATATAGAAAAACAAAGGGCCAAGAATAAGCGAGACAATTTGAAGAATACGAGCAGTTTTTATAAAGCTGTGACAAGTAGGGTGCGTGGCCGGATGGATGGTAGGCGAGTAGCCCTGAAGGGAGAGCTGAAATAATCACCGGACACATTGGCAAACTTTATATGTGACAGGTAGAGCTGCAGATCAACGGGAGAGGACACAGGACCAGTAGTACTGGAACAGGAAGGAATGAAATGGAACTTCTAATGCATACATAAAGATAAATTCAGATGAATTAAAACCTAACAGTGAAAAAGCAAACATTAAACACTTTCATAAGAAAATATACGTGACCAGGATTTCTTCAACAAGATATTTAAAAACAAGCTATAAAAGAAAAGATTGAGATTGTGGTGGGGAGAAGGGTGGGCAGAGGTGGAAAGGGTATAAGGGGGATAAATGGTAGTGGCAAGAAATATAATAAATCAATTTAAAAAAGAAAAGATTGATACATTTGCCATATAAAATTTAAAACTGCTATTCAACAGAATGTACCACAAAATTATAAGAGCTTTTTATTGGGGAAAGATATTTGTAATGCATATATCCAAGGAAGAACTTATACTTAGAATTCATAAAGTCCTATAATCTGTAAGAAAAGATAAACAGGTTAATGGCGGGGGTGGGGTGGGGTGGAGGGCTGTATACATAGGCCAGGTAAGAATATCAAATGACTAATAGGTACAAAAAGTTCCTCGATTTTATTTGTAAAGCAAATATGAGGTAGTATTTCATACCCATAAGGCTGGTAAAAATGTAAAAATCTGACTGCATCAGTTTGAAGAGAATGGGAATATCAGAACTCCTTTATGATGTAGGAAGAGTAGAAATGGGTACAACCTCTGGTGGGTGGTTTTGCATTATCTGGCGAAGGTGCTGCACCGGTGACCCAGCAGTTCCACATATTGTATGTCCCAGAGAAAGTGTCACGTGTGCACAGGAGACCTGTGTAGGAATGGTCGTTACAGCCCTATTTGCAATAGTGAAAAATCGGAAAGAACCTAAACATGCATCAATAGGTTGAATGGTGGAATAAATAAATTGTGATATAGTCACATAGTGAAATAGTATACAGGTGTTAGAGTGATCTAGAAATGCAAGTATCAACACGGATTACATTTCAAAAACATGGTTCCATTTATATAATGTTTAAGGAGGTATAATTTGTTTTTTGGTCTATGCTTGGCTTATGTAGGTTAATAAACACATGGTGAGAATGATCAGTACCAAATTCAGGGTAGTGGTTATTTTGGTGAAAGAGTGAGTGGAATGTATCAGGAAAGAGTATGTAGGAGACTTCAAATATGTCTGTCATGTTTTAAAGGTTTTCCATATTGAAACTTATAGCATATTTATTGGAATGTCAAAAGGAGCTCAAGAATCAAGAAGCATCCTTTGTTAGAGTAGACAGCAAAGATGGTCTTGGAGAATTGATGCTCCTAGAAAGCGATAAAAAATTGATTTGTAAGCTTTTTAAGAAAAACCTTCAGAGGAATTAGAAATTATGTTTTTTTATTTTATTAAGAACTAAAAGCACAACATGTAATCAGTGTAAATTTTAATGCCTTTTAATGTTCTAGAAATAGCATGCCTCTGTGAATTGGAAGACTTTGTGCAAATTCATTTTCTTGGATGTGGCACACCGTTTCTTTAAAATTATGAAATAAAGCCCTAACCCATGTGGTTCAGTTGATCGGGCATCATCACGCAACGTGAAAGGTTGCTGGTTCTGTTCTCTATCAGGGCACATGCCTGGGTGGCGGGCCTGGTGCCCGGTTGGGGCACGTGTGGGAAGCAACTGATCAATGTTTATTTTATTTTATTTTATTTTTTAAAGTATATTTTATTCATTATGCTATTACAGTTGTCCCAATATTTTTCTCCCCTTTATCCCCCTCCTCCTTATAACCCTCATTCTCCAGCATTCCCCTCTGCCTTAGTTCACGTCCGTGTGTTGTACACATATGTTCTTTGTCTGCTCCATTTCCTATACTGTTCTTAACCTCCCCCTGTCTGTTTTGTGCCTACCGATTAAGCTTCTTATTCCCTGTACCTTTCTCCCACTTTCTCTCCCCATCCCCTTCTCTGCTGAAAACCCTCCATGTGATCTCTATTTCGGTGATTCTGTTCTTGTTCTAGTTGTTGGCTTAGGGTTTTTTTTTTTATTTTGGTGAGGTTGTTGATACTTGTGAGTTTGTTGTTGTTTTACTGTTCATAGTTTTTGATCTTTTATTTCTTAGATAAATCCCTTTAACATTTCATATATAAGGGCTTGGTGATGATGAACTCCTTTAACTTGACCTTATTTGGGAAGCACCTTATCTGCCCTTCTATTCTAAATGATAGATTTGCTATATAGAGTAATCTTGGGTGTAGGTCTTTGCTTTTCATGACTTGGAATACTTCTTTCCAGCCCCTTTTTGCCTGTAAAGTTTCTTTTGAGAAATCAGCTCATAGTCTTATGGGAACTCCTTTGTAGGTAATGCTCTCTTTTTCCTCTTCCTGCTTTTAAGAGTCTCTCCTTATCATTCATCTTGGGTGACTTAGTTATGATGTGCCTTGGTGTGCTCCTCCTTGGGTCCAATTTCTTTGGGACTCTGTGGGCTTCCTGGACTTCCTAGAAGTCTATTTCCTTTGCTAGATTGAGGAAGTTTTCCTTCATTTTTTTTTTTCAAATAAGTTTTCCACTTGTTGCTCTTCCTCTTCTCCTTCTGGCATCCTCATGATTTGGATGTTGGAGCATTTAAAGATATCCTGGAGGTTCCTAAGCCTCTCCTCACTTTTTTGAATTCTTGTTTCTTCATTCTGCTCTGATTGAATATTTATTTCTTCCTTTTGTTCCAAATCATTGATTTAAGTCCAGTTTCCTTCCCTTCCCTGTTTCCCTGTACATTTTGCTTTGTTTTATTTTGTGTGGCCTTCATTTCTTCCTTCATTTTGCAACCAAGCTTAACCATTTCTGTGAGCATCCTGATTACCAGTGTTTTGAACTCTGCATCTTACAGGTTGGCTATCTCCTCCTCGCTTGGCTCTTTTTCTGGAGTTTTGATCTGTTCTTTCATTTGGGCCATATTACTTTGTCTTGGTGCACCCGTTATGTTGTAAGGGGCGGAGCCTTCGGTATTTGTTAGGGTGGGGCATCCCTCTTTAGTGCGTTGTGGCACTGTCTGTGGGGGAGGAGTCATAGAGGGAACAGTGGTACTTGCTGGCTCTCGTCCCACTTTCCATCACTTTCCTTGCTTCCCACTGATAACTTTATTCTCTCTCAAAGGAAATCTTATAGGCAAGACGGGGCTAGAAACAAGTCATGAAAGGCAAGGACCTATGTCCAAGATCAGTGTATCCAGCAAATCTATCATTTAGAATGGAAGGGCAGATAAAGGGCCTCCTAGATAAGGTCAAGGGGATGGCTCCCTTTCAGATGCTGATTTCCACATGGGTGGGTTTGTAGTTCTAGGACCCCATGTGACTCTCCAGCAGACTCTCCTGTGAGGCTGGGAGTTTCTCCCGATGCTCCTGATGCTGTAAAACCCCCCTACAGGTTTTTACAGCCAGACGTTTTGAGTCTCTAGTTTCCCTGTGCTGAAACCCTTGGTTTTGTAGCCTTGTCTTGCTCCCCAGTTGTTCCTCCCAGCTTCTCTGCGCAGAAATGTGGGATTGCCCCTGTGGTCCACTGCCTTGCTGCAGCATCCTCTCTGCCCCCATCTCCGCCCCTCCTACCAGTCTGGATGAATGTTTCTTTAACTCCTTGGTTGTTGGCCTTCCATGCAGTTTGATTTCTGGCAGTTTGGTTGTTTTTTGTCTTTAAATTGGTTGTTACCTTCTTTTGGTTGTATGAGGAAGCAAAGTGTTTCTGTCTACACCTCTATCTCATCTGGAATTCCCTGATCAATGTTTATTACATCGATGTTTCTTTCCCTCTCTTCCCCTCTCTGTAAGAATAAATAAATATTTTAAAAAATGTTTAAAAGTATGAAGTAGAATATATACATATAGAAAAACGCATAGAACATATGTGTACAGTTTAATATATACGTGTGATTATAAAGCCAAATTCTACATAACTACCACCCAGGTCAAGAAATTAAGCATTCCAGAAGCTCACATGTGGTGTACCAGTTCTTACATTCAGTTTGTTTTGTCACAATGTGAAAAGCAAATAGGCCTGTTATTTTTCTTGTGTTAAAAAATTAATTAAAAAATATTGCTAGCATTTACTTTAAAAGTTTCCAGTTTTATTGTGAATTGGGAAAAGTTATCTGACACTAGCATGCCTGAGAAGACTATGGAAAATATAGTCTATTTCACAGTTTACAGAGATATTGGCCACCATTGGGAACCATGGTGCCACTGCCTGTAGCTGAGCCCCTGGCCAGCGACCGCTGCTCTGTGGGCTCTGGGGAGTCGTGAGCAGCCCTCCTCGGTGACACCAGTTATGGTTCATGCGTGTGAGCAATGCCTCTCTTTTCTTGTCCAGAGCTCTAGGAGGTTAACACGTAGCTTCAGAGCTGTGTTTTCCCTGACTTTGGCCAATGGGTAGGTGTGTGTTCTTTGCCGTTTTGGACTATTCTCTCCTATCTGAGCATTTGCTATCTTGCCTTGGCTGTTGGCAATTGTTTTTAAACTCCCGAGGCAGATTGCCTTTGATGGTCAGGGGAAGAGCCCAGGGCCCCCAGTCCCTGGGTCAGGGGAAGAGCCCAGTCCCCAGAGGACTGGGAACAGCAGCACGCTGGAGCGGGCTTTCTCCACGTTGGCAGCATTGACATTTCGAACCGGATAATTCTTTGTTTGCGGGCTGTCCTGTGCATTGTAGGATGCTGAGCAGCATCCGTGGCTCCTACCTATTGGATGCCGGTAGCACTCTCTCAGATGTGACAACCAGAGTGTTTCTAGGCATTGCCCAGATGTCCTCCAGGAAACCAAATTGTCCCGGCTTGGGAACCACTGCCTTAGAGGATAGCGTTTACATGAGACTGACAGCCCCTTCTAGGTGCTGCAGCTATGGAGGGGGTTGGGGAGGCAACCCTGAAGGAGGGCCCCTCACTTGGAGCAAGAGGAGGAAGGAAGGGCAAAGATAGGAGAAACACGGGAGGCAGATAAATGGAGCCGTTAAGTTAGGAGTGGAGGACTTCAGGGTAACAGTAAATGACAGTGGGGAAGGGAAGGTGGGAGCAGAGCTCTGAGGCCGTGAAGTGCAGTGCGAGGCTCCGTTCGTAGGTAACTGGGAGGAGGGTGTTAGCAGAGAGCCCGGTCTCCTCTCTAAGGGCACTCACGCCTCCTCTTCCCCTGCTGGGGCTGATGGCGGGCACTGAAGTAGCTGTGGACGCTCCTAAGGATTTTACTGCTTTCCTCCTGACCTTGTAGAGAGAGTTTAGTAGGTCTATCAAGTGGGTTACGTTCCTTGGAGAGAGATTGCAATTGTTTGTTCTTTATTCATTCAACAGACATTTTTCAAGTATCCACTAGGGCAGGGGCTGTGCCAGGCACTAGGGACCCCACTGCTCACCTAGGACTGCGCGGGCTGGGTGGGGAGACTGACTCAGCCAGCACAGGCAGCCCCGGAGGAGGGAGACGGGCCCTGTTGTCAGGCTGCCCAGGCCCACATCCCAGCTCTGCTCCCGGCTGTTGTCTCCTTGGACCGTAGTGTTCTCACCTGTGAAATGGAGTGACAGGATCTTACCCCATACGGGAGTTGAGAGTATTAAGTGAGACAGCGTATACAACCTGTAGAGCAGTGCCTGGCATTAGTAGTACTCAGTGATAGTAATATCATTATTTTTAATATTTCACTAATATTACTACGTAAGGGCTATAATAGACTTATAGACAGTCAAGAAAATTCTGAGGGACAGCTGATCAAAGACTCACAGAAGAAGTGGCTCTTTGAGACGGATATTAAAGGATTAGTGAGACCTTATCTGGAAAAAAGTTGTAGGGTTGTGGGAGGATCCTGCTCTAAGACAGGCGGGACAAAGAGCAGGGGGAAGTCACAGTTGTGAGCGAGCAGGGCTCTCTGGGGGACAGCTGCTGGCTGTTGAGATCTGGAGGCGGGGGGAGGGGCAGGCCGTGAGCCCGGGGAGGAAGGCGGTGGGCCGTGTGGAGAAGGGCCTGGCAAGGGCACTGCATGGACGTAGGTCCTAAAGCCTTTGGCTTGGACCTGCTTCATTTGTTTTTTCTTTTGTCCAAAATAGATTTAGAGGAACTTGCCATTTTAATCCTGTTCTTCCTTCCCTAGGCAGTGAAATGCTAAGTGTGCTCCTGTACCTGCCAGGGTTATTGAGATTTTAGGGACTGAAAGGGCAAGTTTGTCCTCTGTCCCCGTGCTGTCCAGTGGGGGACGCTGGCAGCCACTGCACAGCAGGAGCCCGGCAGGTGGAGAGCACGCCACCGCCACCACCACCAAGGCTTCCCAGCTCTGTAGCTCTGTGACCCTCGGAGCTGTCACTGCTCACGGGAGCTCACAGAGGAGCAAATCTAGCGGCTGCTGAGTCGCTGTGTACTTCGCACCTGTCCCTCTTCTGCTGGTCACACCCTGCCTCAGGGCAGGGCCCGGAAACCTTCCCGGCAGACCCAGGGCATCTGTGCCAGAGGAGCTCCTGGCATGTTGCCTGAGGCTTTGCTGAATCAGCCATTGCCCTCTGGCATCCCCCTTGCTGCTGAGACCTCAGTCCCAAGGTTATGAATGTGCCCTGGATGGCTCCGCCCCTTCCTTCACACTTGGCGACTTCACACAGTGAACACCATGTGCTCATCAAGCACTTGCCAGGCCCAGGGAGTGTGGTGATGAATGAGACAGACCCCATCCCTTGGCTTCGTGGGACATCATGTGGCAGAGACAGACACTGAATATATCACTGCGGGTGGTATGGATAAGGGCTAAGAGAAGGGGATGTTGTGGCATGTGGGAAGGAGAGAACGAGATAATAATTTTCAGGGGGCGATGAGGTCAGGAAAGGCCTCACGGAGAGCAGACTATCTCCGGTCTCTGAGATTGCTTTGGAGGGGGCAGGCGGGATGGTTGGGAAGACCTCCCTCACCAGGCTGGCTCATAGCAGCCTGTGGGCTTCCCCCGGCTGTGTCCCCCTCAGCCTGCCCGATGCCTTCCCTCTCTTTCTTAAGTTTCTCCTCTCCCTCCTGAGTCCTACTTTCCCCCTTTCCTTTCAGATACTTGTCGTCCCCTTTGCTGGCTTACGTTGCTTCCCACACATAATCCCAGCCTTCACAGGGATGGCCTCGCTCCCAAGCCAGGCTTGGAGGAGCCGCCCTGGCTAGGTCCCCGGCAGCCAGCAGCCAGTCTTCTGATGGAACCTTAGACAAGCAAGTGATGAACTGCTCTGTGCGCTGGTGTCTTGTCCGTGAACGAGGCTCCTTTAACCAAGGCGGTCTGAGGACTCAGGTGACACCTGAGAAGCATTTAGGGCAAGGCCTGTGTGAGTCAGGGTTTCAAAACCCCTTCCCTTTCAGCATCATAGACACTGACTCAGTTCAGCTAGCTTTTTTCCTGGCAGCCTGATAAATGCAGAATGTCAAGGTGTTGTTACCTAGCCACAGCAGCTGTGGGAAACTGACCGCTGCTTGGTAAATTGCATCTGGACTGTCAGGGCTTTGGACTTCCCAAGTGTGGGATCTCCTTGCAAGGACCTTGGAAGCTCTGTTGATGGGTTGTCACAGAAGATGTTGGCTCCTGTGGGGTGGGGGCCAGTGCCCCTCCTGTACCCACTCAGTTTGCACCTGAATTGACACCTGGGGGTGACCTTATCTGTCAGGTGAATAGACTCTTCTAGCTCCAACGTTCTGTCAATTCATACAATTAAAAATATCCACTGACAGCCTACTATGTGGTAGGTGCTGGAAATACATTGTTAAAGAAAACAGATCCATTCTGTGCCCTGAAGGTGCTTACAGTCCGGCTGGGAGATCTTGTCAATCAAAGCATCACCCAAACAGTAGTAAAGAGCACCCTGATAATGTGCACCTGGGTCTGTGAGCGTGCCTGGGGAGCCTGACCTAGTTGGGAGGTCAGGGAGAGCTTGCACGCACAAGGCGTGATGGAGCTGGGGTCCGATGAACGGGCATTACAAACCAGACAAAGAAAGGGGAGGGAAGGCTCCAGAAGGAGACAACGGCCCACGCAAAGGCTTGGTGGGGGGATGGTGCGAGGTGGAGGGAACGAGGTCAGGTAGAGCTGTGCTGTGCAGGTCTTCGGCGGCAGGGCTGAGATGTGGGTGAGAGCTGACACCCAGACAGCCATGCTTCTCCATCCTCAGAGCAGTGAGACTCGGGTTAATGCAGGGTGGGGATAGAGGAGGCAGGAGCAGGGGGCTGGCCTGAATGAATTTCCAGTTGGAAAACTGATTCTAGCAGCAGGATGCTGAAGTCAAGTATGAGAGGTATGAAATTTGAAGGAACTTTTAGTGAAAAGGTTTTAATGGTGAAGGAAGCCCAACAGGTCAGTGGGCTTTACAGAGTATCACAGGGCTGCCAGCAGCAGGAGAGGAAAGTTTGACCTTTAGTTTCCCTGGTCTTGGCTGCTCAGGTTGGCTACCCACCCCCACCCCATTGTTGGCTCTCATGACCCCAATCCACCCTTCTATGTGGCCAAACTTACAGACCGTGGAGCTGTAATAGGAGATTCCTAAGTACATCTCAGCGAGGAGCAGAAGACCTTCAGGGCTCAGGAACAATAGATGGAGCCGACAGAGGAGCTTTTCTGTAGCTTAGAGGACTGTTCGTGGCGTTGAAGACAGACACTGTCCATCAAGTAGGATGAAAGAAAATCACATTTCTCTTTTTTTTCTTTCTCTCTTCCCTCCAGGCTTATATTCGGCACCCTTTACCCTGCGTATTATTCCTACAAGGCTGTGAAATCGAAGGACATTAAAGAATATGTAAGTTGTACCTTTCGGGTGGGGGAGACTGGGTGTGAACTGGTGGGGGAAGGTGGGTGCTCTCTGCTGTGGGCACTGGCAGCAGGGCAGAGGAGTCC
>PVKM010051670.1:0-10412 GCA_004027735.1 Carollia perspicillata
ATTGGTTCTCACAAAGTATGTTGCTCTGGGTAGAGCAATCGATGCTTCAGTGAACCCAGGTGCCTTTCTCTTTGGCTTCTTTCTTTTTCTGATCATTTTCCTTCACACGTTTCAGGAAGCTGTCTTAGTTCTCAAGCTATCTTGCTTAATACACTCAGTATGTAAATTAATTCTCTTGACAAGAATCTTGCCCTTGCCCTAACCAGTGAGGTTCAGTTGGTTGGGCATCATCCTGCAAAGCAAAAAGTTGCTGGTTTGATTCCTGGTCAGAACACAGGTTCAGCCCCTGGTTGAAGTGCATATGAGAGGCAACCAAATGATGTTTTTCTTTCACATTGATGTTTCTCTCCCTCCCTTCCCCTCTGTCTTAATATATATTTAAATATACATATATATTTAAATATACATATATATATATATATATATATTTAAGTAAAAAGAATCTTGCTTTTGTTTGTCTTTAACAATGCCCACTGCATGCTGGGTGATATTGTAGACTCTTCCAGTTTTGCCATGGTAACATTTGAGGGGCATTCCTTTTTGAACAGTGCCTATTCCCTTGATGTCTACAGTATTACCTTTCTTGTAGATTCATATGTATGTGGCCAAAGGAGCAACTCTATGAATTTCTGTTTAAAGATTTTACTTATTTATTTTTAGAGAGAGGGTAAGGGAGGGAGAAAGATAGGGAGAGAAACATGAGTGTGTGAGAGACACATTGATTGGTTGCCTCTCGCATGCTCCCCACTGGGGACCCAGCTTGCTACCCAGGCATGTGCTCTGAGTAGGAATCGAACTGGCGAGCCTTCAGTTAGCAGGCTGGCACTCAATTCAGTGAGCCACGCCAACCAGGGTTGCATGTTTATAAAAAGACCTAGAACATGTAGAGGGTGTCTCTCCTCTTTCCTTTTGTGTTAGTCATTTTGGCGAATTACTGCAAGATGGTGGTTATGTTCAAAAGGCTTAAAGATTTCTTTCAAAATTATGGCAGTGTGGTGTAGCTGTGCATTAACAGTGCTGGGAAATTGCCCACTTTCGATTTCAGTGTGTTTGATGATTCCGAGCCCGTTCAAAAGGGCCTTAGCCAACAGGCCCATCATGTTCAGAGATGAAGTCTGAATGTGGGAGAGAAGACTCGAGCTGCCTGGGAAGGGGGCCGTGATAACTGCCTGTGGGGACCCAGAGGTCCTGGAGGTGGGATAGGTTGGAGGGAGAGGCCCTCCCTGTAGGCGCATGGTGCAGAAACCAGGATTTGGAGTGGGAAAGGGAATTGCTTTACTTTGTGTATACAGACAGAATTTTTTTTTAACAGCCATTTCTCCAAAAGAATGAATCACTTTCATTACGACATTTGGTATGTTTTAGTCATTGGGATATTTTTTTACTTATTTTCTACATATATCAGAAACCTTTGAGATATACAGGATTTGATAAACATTTTGAAGTCAGGGAAAACCCAAATCATTTCTTCCTTTGAAAGTCATGACTATCTTCAGTTGTGGAGAAACTACCATTAGAAAAATTGACCATTGTGATGCTCGCTGGTTTGGTTAAAAACTGAGTAAGAGGTGTTAGTGGAAAAACATATACATAAAGTAAGTGTAGAAAATTGAAAATTTTCATGCTTTCAAACAGTTTTTTTAATAGATGAAATTATTTAAATAAGCTAAATTTAAAAACTGATATCTAGGTATATCTAAGTACATATTTTTATAAAAACACTAATTTTAGTAACCCTTCAACTATCAGTATAAAAAATTGGCCTTTGGCCTTATATATGTTATGTCTAACCCTGAACATAAATACATTTATTAGTAATACAAATTACATAATTCTGCAAAATATTTCTCAGCTGCCATGTGATCTGTTATGAATAATAAGCTAAATTATAAATATCATTAGAACCAAGACTGGGAACACAAAGAAATTATGTAAATGGGTGTTGGGCTTTACTTGTAAACAATACTTGTATTAGCCAAGAAATCCTTTACATTCATGTTACTTGAGAGGAAGGATTTGACAGGTTAACTTTTGTTTTTGCTTACTTCTGAGACTGCACTGCTCAAATACTGGATAATTTCAGACAGAGTTTTCTCAGAAGTTTGCACTTTCACAACACATAAACAGTGGTCCAACATGGTTGCTTTTTTAAACAAAGACACAAAGATGTGAACAAGTGTTTTCCTGAGGTCTGAACAGTATAAGTCACAAGAATGGGTTTTTAGGGTTTCACTTTGCAGAATGCCAGATCTCAAGTGACAGAGGCCACCCCGTTTCTGTAGTGAATTTTTGTGTGTGTTTGTGTTATCTTGCAGCACCTCTAAAGCGAGGAGCCTATGCAAGAGGCCTTCCTAAGTGTGATATACAGTTAACAAATAGTTGTAAGAAATAATAACAGGTGGATGTTCTGTTTTCCATACTATAAATTGTTGAGTGCTATCACCAGGGAAATGTTAAGCTTTCCTTGTGCTGACAAGCCACAGGAATATTGGCACAAATGGATTTCAATGGCAATAAGTTTAAAGAAAGTGCTCTGTGTGGGGATGCGTTAAACCCTGGGGGGAGTAAGAGTAATGTCTTCCTTTGGTCAGATGAAGGCTGTAAGCCATGATTCTCATTCTCTAAAAAATCAAACAAGTATTTTCTGACTTTAGCATTATTTAAGGAACTCGGTGCTCTCCCTCCTCTTCCAATTTGTTATTGTAGAGCAGGCTAGAGAGAAATCCATTTGCTATTGTTGTCGGAGTCTTCTACTGAAGGTATTATATAACATTGATTCTAGAGATTACTTTGATTCACCAACTTAGCTGAAGACAGGATCTTAAAAAATATCACAAGAATAATAATAGTGCATCTATCATAGGGCTGTGATGAGGACCACCTGGGTATTACGTGTAGTGTGCTTAGTAAGTACTTGATGTGTGTTGGTTATTGTTATGTCATTGTTGTATTTGGTAGCTTGGGCTTAGGTATTAGAGAACTGGAGAATATTGAGTGGAAGCTTAGGGCCCTGCCTTAACTGTATAGCCTCAGCTTGGGATGGGGATAGACCTCCACTGATGTCTTAGTTGGCGGAGTATGGACTTTGGTGACTGACCCTGATACCATCACAAGACTTTCCCCAAGTGGGATTCAGTACTTTTTGATGGTGCTGGATTTCTGAGAGAGCATTTTCATTTTCATTAGAACTTGTGGAGAACAGAGGATTCTGAAATAGAGGCTCTAAGAGGCTAGTGATTGGGCTGGTACATGGAGAGGAAAAGTGAGGAAAAGATAGATAGAGGAAAAGATAGTTGATAGTCTGTAGCTACTTATGTAGGGCGAGTTAGCTTGGGTAATTAGAACAATTACTCAGATTTTTAGACTATGGCCCTTGGTAACAAATAGACTTTACATTTTAACCCATCACACAGACATATTTGGATTTGTATGTTTATAAATATGTCAGTAATAGATGTCACAAACACAAAATTCACAAATTATTCTTGCCCTAACTATGTGTGATGGACTCCGATATTTTCTTTTCTATTCCATTTCATTCTGTTTCTGTTTAAAGAAAATGTGGTCCTGACTTCCTAAATTGACTTCATGACTCACTATAGAGTTGTGACCTGCAGTTGAAGAAGCACTGCTTAGAGTATGAATTAATCCTTTGAATGTTACCCTAGAAAAACAACTTCACATACTGTCATCTGAATGAATGAAAGGAGCCCATCAAAATTGGCGTGTGTCCTAGAGCAGGGGACTAAGACTTTTGCTTAGTTTTCGGTTTCCTTAATTGTCAGTGTTTAGTTCTATAGTCTGCTTGATCATTTGGCTCTCTACATACCAGGCTGTTGTTGTCCAGTGGTTTCTTACATGATTAGACTTATCTCCTCCTTTACATCAAGAGCTAGCTCCTGGAGTGCAAGACCTGTAATAATAGCTAACAGTTCTATAGCGCTTCCTCTGTGCTAGGCACCTTCCTGTGTTACATATATTAGTCTCACCACAACCGATGTATTAGGTACCTTAATTATTTTCCCTCTACAAATGGAGAAAGCAAAGCATACGGAAGTGAATTAGCTTACCCTTGAGAGTTCTTCTGCAGCTTCCCTCAATATCTTTTTTTAAAATATATTTTATTTATTTTACTGTTACAGTTGTCCCAATTTTTCCCCCTTTGCCCCCTCCACCCAGTACTCCCATTCTCTCCAACAATTCCCTCCCCTTAGTTTACGCCCATGGGTCATGCATGTAAGTTGTTTTGCTGCTCCATTTCCTGTACTGTTCTTAACATCCCCCTGTCTATTTTGTACCTACCAATTTGTACTTCTTAATCCCTGCACCTTTCCCCCTGCTCTTCCCCTTCCCTCTCCCAGCTGATAACCCTCCAGATGATCTCCATATCTGATTCTGTTCCTGTTCTGTTTGTTTGCTTACTTTGTTTTTTTTTTTAGATTCAATTGTTGATAGTTATACATTTGTTGCCATTTTAATGTTCATAGTTTTGATCTTCTTTTTCTTAGTTAAGTCTCTTTAACATTTCATATAATAATGGCTTGGTGATGATGAACTCCTTCAGTTTTACGTTTTCTGGGAAGCACTTTATCTGCCCTTCAATTCTAAATGATAGCTTTGCTGGTTAGAATAATCTAGGTTGTGGATCCTTGCTTTTCCTTATTTCGAATACTTCTTGCCAGTCCCTTCTAACCTGCAAAGTTTGTTTTGAGAAATCAGCTGACAGTCTTATGGGAACTCCTTTATAGGTAACTCTCTGCTTTTCTCTTGCTGTTTTTAAGATTCTCTCTTTATCTTTTCCTTTTGGCATTTTAATTATGATGTGTCTTGGTGTGGTCCTCTTTGGGTCCAATTTGTTTGGCACTCTCTGTGTTTCCTGAACTTGTATGTCTATTTCCTTCACTTAATTAGGGAAGTCCTTTCATTATTTTTTCAAGTAAGTTTTCAATTTCTTACTCTTCCACTTCTCCTTCTGGCACCCTTATGATCTGGATGTTGATTACATTTGGAGATGTCCTGGAGGCTCCTTGTAGGATAAAATGAGAATAGAATACTATTCTCATTTTTTAAAATTCTTTTCTCTTCTTGCTATTCTGATTGAATGCTTTTTTCTTCCTTATGTTCCAAAGATTCTGAACTGTTCTGTTCAGAACAGTGGTCCTTGGCGGGGGCATAGGGGTTTCTAATTCTGAATATTGAGTTAGTTGTCCTTTTAGGGGTTCTTAGGTACTTGGAGGACTGAGTTAGCAATGAAGATCAATTGTTTTTTTCCTGTCTTGAAAGCAGATGTTTTAAAGTTAGTCCAAGATTCATTGGTTTGAATCTTGGCTTTATCCCTTCCACTGTTGGTTCCCTGTGAATTTTTCTTTATCTCACATAGTGAAACCTTCATTTCTCCCTGGATCTTTTTTACACTGTTGCAGTACCCAGTGATTTCTTTGAGCATCCTGACAACCAGTGTTTTGAACTCTGCGTCTGATAGGTTGCTTATCTCCATTTTGTTTAGTTCTTTTCCTGGAGTTTTGCTAGATTCTTTCATTTGGGCCATATTTCTTCGTCTCATCAATTTGGCAGTCTCCCTGTGTTTGTTTCTGTGTATTAGGTAGAGCTGCTTTGACTCCCTGTTTTAGTAGCTTGGCCTGTGTGGGTGAATGTAGCTTCTTTAAGTGCTTAGTTGTTGGACTTCCATACTGCTTGATTTTCTGATGAATGTGGGTGATGTTTTGTACTTTAGTTGTAATTTTTGCAGTAGTTGTGCACGGAGGTGAAGCATGTTTATCTTTGCCTCTACCTTAGCCAGAAGTTCAGTATGTTTTTAGAGTAGTAGAAATTGAATTAAAAATGGCTCTGAACTTTGTCTAAAGAAGGGCTATAGAATTTACTTAAATTGGTAAAATCCAGAATTTGAATAATGACTATGCTTTAAGTCCTAACCTCAAGGCCCTTTCATCTTCCACAAGCCTGGGTTTGAGAGCCAGTAACATTGCAGAAATGCCCACATATCCTTAGGTCATTAACTTAACAATTTAGGATCCTTAATGTGCTGTCTTCCAGTCCCCTGCCCGCTGCAGCAGCTGTTCTGGCCTGGCCAACGCCTCCAGAGTTAATAGTGTTTCTGTCACAGGGTGCGTTTTCAACTTGGTATGTTCAGTTTCTGCCAGCGTGTGCTGTGCTGCCAGGCCTCGGACTTGGAAGTTGCGACTGATTTGTGGGGGAGGGAGTTTGGGGCTTGTTACCAAGGAGGAACAAGGTGCTCTCCGGGGCTCTGATTTGTTACGGGCTGAGTGTGAATGATGTCAGGCAGATCAGGGGACGGACAGCTGATTCATTTCGGATCTGGAACTCCTCACTCTCTCACCGCTGTCTTCTGGGCTCTTAGGTCTTTTGGAGGGGAGGGGTCCTGAATATTATGTTTTTGAAGAAAAGTACTTTAATTTTTCTCTTAAGTTTGGGAAGCCTTTGTAAGTTTCCTTTGGCTTATAGACTGCATACCCCTTGTGTGAGAGAACTTCCTGCCAAGACTCCAGTGTGAGAGGGCAAAAGCTTGAGTAGCCAGGAAAATGATGAAACGGAGGAGAGAGAGACTGGGAGCACCATGCCTGCGGATTCAGTAAGGAGGCTGGGGTCTCTGAGTGGAAACTGGTAGATGTCAGGAAAAGAACTAATGCCAACTAACAGACCTTCATTTACTTGGGTAACGACTGTGCTATGGAGATGTCCGTCAGGAAGAGGGCTGAGATAGCTTCATAAATTCAAGGTCAGAACAGTGGTCCTTGGCGGGGGCATAGGGGTTTCTAATTCTGAATATTGAGTTAGTTGTCCTTTTAGGGGTTCTTAGGTACTTGGAGGACTGAGTTAGCAATGAAGATCAATTGTTTTTTTCCTGTCTTGAAAGCAGATGTTTTAAAGTTAGTCAAAGCTGCAATATAGGCCTCATGAATGTGAGAAAAAAATAGAAACGAAGGCATCTCCTTCTTTGACTAGAGATAGTATTGTATTTCTGCCCCTGGCCTGAAATATAGGACTTCAGATCTGCCTGTGTAGATCCAAGCTGGAGTCCTTTAGGGTGTGACCCAAATTTTATTCTATGTTGGCTCATATGGAAATGTACTTAGGTGAGGATTTCAAAGCTGGAGAATGAAAGAAGCCTTCCACCTCTTGGTAGCTTTTCCAAGAGCTGCACGGGCTTATATAATGAGGAAGTGCTGAATGACCTGACCAGGAAATTGGGGAACCAGGGACAGAAGTGTCCTAGAATCCATTCCACCTCAGTGATCTGTCTTGAACTGCGTTTGCATAACTCACAGGGTAGAGGGAGCACACTTGTCTTTCCCTGGGTGTTAGTGCTTACCCAGAGACAGCTGGCATATCAAATAGACAGACTTCTTCAGTGGGCTTCCTTTGGGTCATTACCCTTCAGTGTTAGTGGGTGTTATTAATTGAATTAATGATTTTACCAGACTTTGGAAAATTAGACTTGTTTGAAGTATAAAATTGTAAAGATTGGCATACAGTTGACCCTTGAACAACACAGGTTCGAACTGCATGGGTCCATCTATATGTGGATTTCTTTCAATTAATGTTATAAACATATTTTCTCTTCCTTATGATTTTCTGAACATTTTCTTTTCTCTAGCTTACTTCATTATCAGAATATAATATATACTACATATTCAATATGTGTGCTAATTGACTATTTGTATTATTTGTAAGGCTTCCTTTTAGTCAACAGTAGGTCATTGGTAGTTAAGTTTTTGGAGAGTCAACATTATACATGGATTTTTTTATTTTGCATGAGGGGCTGATGCCCCCAACCCCACATTGTTTAAGGGTTAACTGTACTTTTAAAGAAACGGTTTATTCCCATATTAAGAGTAAAAATTTAAAGACTATTAAAAAAAGCTTTGTGAACTAAAGTGTCATTTAAAGTAAAGGGGACTTGTTAGCAAAGTTGGAGTTTTTAAAATTGAGTTTGTAGTTTAAGAAAATATAAGTTGTCAAAAATAATGCTGTCTAAATATCGGTGCCCTGGTATTAGTAATCCTTGTATCTGTTGTAGTGATGTTGAATTTAGGTTAGGAAAATGCTCCTTGGAGTAAATTCTCCTTGGAGGTAGTGAATAACTTTTTCTTTCAAACAATCCTTTTTAGACTCTAGTCCCAATGTATATAACCAGTTTGCAGAGTGGTAATTAGGAGCAAAAGAAGAAAGACAATTGGTTTTGGTAGATTTTTCTATAATCCTAATTGTATATTTACCAAAATGGCTAAAGCCTCATTTTATGTGATAAGATTTAAGTTTTCAAAATTTTGAATAAGCAAAACTATTCAGTTTAATAAGAAGTAAATGTCTATATTGTCATTAGCTCTAGTTTATATATGTTAGTGAGCTTATTTTTGAATAGTTCTTTAGAAAAGTAAAAATTCTTGAAGTCAGAAATTAATATTTTATTTATAATTTTTAAAAATATGTTGAGTTTGAGGAAATTTGGGCACACCTGTAATTTTAAATACTTGTCTGACCTCCACTTTTCTATCCTATTATATCCTTACATTGTGTACGTATTGAGAAATCTGCTGAAGGCAGCCAGGAGGGTGATGTGTAGGAAAGTGAAGATTTCCTTTGAATACATGTATTTAAACAAAAGTAGGACAGCACATATCCATATCCAAACCATCAGCAATAACAAGAAACTAACATTTTAAAACAGTTCGGGTGATTATCTGATAATTAATTTTTTTAATCTTGGGAACAAAATATTGTTGTCTAACAGGGTGTTTATATAGGAAGCCATGGTGCTACTGTAGCAAATTAAATGCTGCAAATCTGTTAATAATTTGTCAGTGTCTATGGCATATTTATCATTCATCAACAAAGTAGAAATCTATATTTACCATTTGTCCTCAGTCTAATGACCCTGTTTATTTACTGGTCTTCACTAGGATTTTACACATCAAGATGGTTAGATTGCTTTTAGAGGAAAAAGCTAACCTAGAAAAACTAAAGTTTAAGTAGAAGCCAATTGTGTTATACAGAGTTGTGACATTAGTTGATACATTCATTAGGCAAAATTTAGTTAAATAAGTTGGTGTCATTGTAGATATAACCTAACAATTTATAAACTATGATTTAGAATGTTTTACTTTTATGGAAATAAAATTTCTCTGGGAAGCTTTAGTCATTGTACACAAAATATCACCTATTGCTTGCTTAATTGATGAATTGTAGTAAATTTGCCATATTTTCCCAGTAGTCAGTACTAAATACTTTGAATACCTAAAACTTAAATTTTGGGTTTAAATTCTGAAGATTAAGTTTTAGTCTCAGTGGTCATTCTGTGCTGACTTTGGTACTGAGTTATGATATTTGAGAATGGTTTTTGACTACTTAAGTCTCTTGCCTAAATTAATTCACTTTGAAGGTGTTTCTTTTTGGTTAAAAACAATCACTGACCTTGTTCTTTTTTTGCTGTGGTACTTGTTAGAATCTCTACTCTTTGCCGAGGATCTGAAGTAAACCAGCACATGTATTCACCCACATCGGCTCCAGCCCTGTCCCTCATTAAAGTCCCATATAGTGCTGACTGTGCTCTGGCTGCTGCTCCTCTTGCTTTTTTCCTGAACCCACAAGCCCATAGCAGCCCTGGCAGTCCCTGTTCCAGCCGCCCACTGCAGTGGAGGTAAGAGACCTGCTGCGGTGTCAACTGTGGGCCTGGGTGATTGCTTCTGGCCTAATAGGCAAAACCCAAACTTTTCTCCTTAGCAATGGGGAGAAACTGAATAAAAGTCATGACCCCGTTACAGAGAAGAGTAAAAGGAATTTCACGGATCTCTGCTCAAAATTTCGGGAGAGAGTAGGATATCGATTCACAGCTTGAGAGTCGTGTGTCCATCCCGACCGTGGCCACCCTGTAGCAGAAGCATAGCACGTCAGTGCTAGAGCTCTTTAAAGGTTAAGTAGTTCAACAACACGTTCCACACAGCAGGAAAACCCAGTTCCAAAGCAGGTTAAGCGATTCGTTTAGACTGCGGAAGATTATTACCCTCTCCCCATTTCTTCCTGCCTCAATTTTTGTGTGTTAATCGTTATTTGAGTACATGTGTTTTGGGCACTGTTTTAGGCAAGGAGGACAAACTGGTGAACACAAAGGGATAAAGTTCCTGCCCTCAGGGAGCTTAGATGCCAGTGGAAGGAGACAAACAAGTTAATGAGTAACTATACGACATAAGTGATACTGAGAAAATACAGTAGGATAAGGGGACATGGGTTGTCATTTTATGGAAGATGGTCAAGGAGGTCCTTGGTGGTAAGTTGATACATGATTAAAGACCTGAAGGAGGTATCGGAGCCAGGATAGAGGTATCTGAAAGAAGAGTGGTTCAGACAGAGGCAACAGGAAGTACCAAAGGCCT
>PVKM010051671.1:0-10420 GCA_004027735.1 Carollia perspicillata
TGTGGTCCCTGGCCAGGCTGTGGCAATGGACACACGGAAATACACAGAGGTTTCTCACAGTCCTGGCAAAATTCAAGCCTAGCATTTCTTTATCACATGGCAAGAGATTAGAGAAGCAGTAGAAAAACACTGCAATGTGTTTATCACATCTTTCCCCTTTAGAGGGACTTTGAAGCTTGAGATGAGTCTTCTGTCGGGAGTAGTTGAACACCAATGGTGGTGCTCTCCATCAGCCACACATGTGCACAGGCTCACACACATACACACTTACACACACTCTCATACACACAGACACAAATGAATTGGCATACAGTCACTAACACACATCTTTGTAGGCTTTCCTCTGCCTCTATTAGTACAGGAATATGAATATATTTAGAATTTACCATGAAGTAGACATGTTCTGCAGTTTTCTCAGTCCTGAGTCTTTTCCTTTGGGAAACGCCCTTTCCCATGATCCCAAGGGATGGACACTTACATGCTCCCACTCACCCAGCCACACCATCCTGGAAGGCCTGGTCCTGGGTCCGGGGAAATGGATGGTGCTGTTTCCCCTTGGTCATTGGCTGTTCGGATGCTAGGTAACAAGGTGTGCCAGGCCTGCTGGAGAGAGCTTGCCTGAGGGAAAACCATCACCTCCTGTTCTGCAGCGAGCAAAGCAGATCACAGGGATGGAGAGACAGCCCTGATGTGCTCACTGAGCCCCAAGCACCCAGTGGCACCTGGAGTCCGGAATAGCACCCCTGGGTTTTTTAGTCATTGAGCCACTAATCACTTAAAAAGTACTGGGTTGAGTTCAGTTGCATTTTTGTCACTTGCAATAAAAAAAGACCTGGTCATACAAATTAATGGAGCAAACACCTTATGTTCTCGGTATTCTGGGGGACACTTGCATGAACGTGGTCTTGCTATCAGGGCAGATGAGACAGTCTGCCCAGCTGAGGGGAAATCGGGTAGAATGCCAGCTGACGTCAGACGAGGCTAGATTCCCACATGCACCGTGAGTGTCCAGGAGAGCCCCTTCCGGGTGCAGGAAGGGTTCCCCGCAAGTAATGTTGCTATAAAGAGAGGTTGATGAATTTCACAGACTTCCTAATCTGAAATGATTTCTCCTTTCTCTGAAGTCTTATTGTGTAAAGAATTCATTAAGCAATTCATCTTGTACAGCCTTGTGACATCTTTTCTATTGTTGCCTGAAATTGTTATTTTAATCTTTTGTTACTAATTAACTTTTTGCATGCTCCAGCCATGTCTCCCTAACTAGGTGGCAAATTCTTTGAGAGCACAGACCTGTCTTGACTCTTTTTAACTGGCAAGGAAAACCAGATTCTACACTGGAGAGCAGGTTTTATTATTCTCATTTTATGGACAAGGAAAGCGATTAACGGCAGGAAACAGCCCCTTCAAGAACAAATGGCCCCAAAGTGCCAGCGCCACATCCACGCATGGACGGTCCCACTTCAGAGCTCCTCCAGTGGCCCTGGTGCTCAGCCCTGCACGCGCTTGGCATGCAGTAAACATCCTTCGATTCTCGTCATTCCCAACCATCGACGTTTTAAAGATGTATAATTAAAATTGGATCAAGGTCAATTTTCAAATTCAAGGTTTAGTTTCTCATCAAATGGTCTTAAGCTTCACCTGAGAGATTCAGCTTCGACACAGAGAACTTTATATCCGGGAGGCAAATATTGACCCTGACGTCTCTTGAGGGTTGCCTGCGTTTGAAAACTGGAAGCACTCCACCCTTTCAAAGGAAATCGAACGAGATGAGGTTTTGCTTGGAGCCCCTCGTCATGGAAGAATATCAGCACGCCCAGCGCAGTCGGGGGCTCGTGCTGGGCCCAAGCAAGAGTCCTGGCTGGGGCCCCAGCTCTTGCTGAGCCTCGCTGGCCGTCCATAGCCTCCCAGACCCTCTGAGATCGCTCCTGCACCGGTGTTTTATAAAACTGGACTTCTATTCTTTCTGTTGAAAACATTGCCCTTTCTTTTCATTAGAACTCACACAGCAGTTCAGGCATTAGTGAACAGCTACTATATAACATACATTTATTATAAGACTCGTGATAAAAAAGTACTGACACCGAAACCTCAATTACATTGTTCCTTCGCTCAAAGTTTACCTTTGCCTTCATTGTCTCTAGAATAAAGGTTAAACCACATTCTATATTATTCAAGGACTCAAATACGTTGTTCCATCTACTTTTCCAAATTTAGCTCCTTTGACTTCCCTTTACATGAAGCGGGTTAATCGGACTCCTTGTTATTTAATGCTCATGTTCATCCTTCCCCTTAAATTTCACTTCCCTTATTTCTCTGTCAGAGTATATTTATATCTTCATTTTTTCATGCGACCGAATACATGCCATGAGTGCGCGGGGTGTCCCATGCACTGTGTGGGGGAGCAGAGCTATCGCTCCGCCTGCAGGAAGCTTCCCTCGCCCGCGCGCATTACCTTCCGTCCTCCCTTCTCCGCCCACGCCCCGGGCTGCTTTGCGTTCCAATCAGGTGCAAGAACGCCGCTCCCCGCAGGCGGCTAAGCTCCTTGAGATCCACAGTGGCATTTTCTTTCTCTTTATGATCCCTTCGGTATGCAGCACAAAGAGCAGATGCATTCTTTGTTGAATTAATTTGAAAGAGCTTTCATACATTTGGCAAGACAAATCATACCTAGCAATTAACTAATAAGGCAGCGCTGTAGCCTTTTACACATCATTTACATACTCATGCAATCAAGTACCAAGGCATATATTATTGATGAGCAGAAGAAAGTGAAATATGTAGTAAAGTGCTACACGAAACAAAGCACCATATACATATATACATATATACATATATGTATGTTTATACACACAAGCACACACACACATGTATATGAAAGATCTGTGTGTACCTCAAAGAATTGTTGGGATTTGGGCAAAGACATAAATAGATGTTTCAGGCTGAGAAGAAAATAGAAGGAAAAAGAGACTTTCTGGGCCTTATTGTAAACTCAGTCTAAAAATGAATTATAAAAATAGGAGATAATCTAGGGGATCGTGTACATATTAAATCTGCAGTAATCAAGGCATCCTCGGAAACCAGTTGCATTATTTAATTCACATGTCAGTTCACGTAATAGCTAACTCAGCTCCTTCCTGTTGCTGTTGACATCTCTTCTCTTTATTCGGTCCTCAGAGAAAACCAAGGACGGCTCGTGGTCCCCTGTGTAATCTCAGTCAAACAGTGCTCGAGAAAGGTTTTAATAATGTATGTCAAATATGTAGAACCCAAGGTGATAATTCAAATGTAGCTTAAAGATTTTTCAAATGCCTTATTCCATCTGCCCTGCTCTGATGATTTCTGTGAACACATTTTCATTTTCTAAATCTAGAATTAGTAGAATCTACTTGAAAAGAGATATTACAGTCAAACAATGTTCTCAGTTCGAGGTGTAATTATTTTCTCCTGTCTTAAAAGCCTAACATAAAATGTGATGTGATTTTTCTTAACTTTACAATGGACATCAACTTTTTTATGTCTTCTTTTCTTTTTCCTTTGAGCTATCTACAGCTTGGAGAATATTACAAATAGGAAAAGAAAAAATGTAGGTAAGTTTAATTTCCAGTTCACAATAAAAAGTCATTTTATTGCCTGATAAATAGCCTCCTCTTTACTCCATCTCCTCCTTGAAACCGAAAATTCTGCCCAAGGACCTGTGCGTGCTTTCTCATTTGTGAGAAGGAGGATTCTATGTGCTTCTTATACCCCTGTTTCCCTACACCCAACTCCCCCTTCCCTGTAATTAGACTATGACATTCTCCTTCTTTTTTCATGCCATTGAAGTGCCACACTAATGTACACGGAGGAACTACATCTTCAGTGGTTTTGAGCTTGCTCCCAAATCAAAACTCTTCTGGATGCTATATTAACCCTCAAACCTAAGTATATACTTGAACCTGCCTCAAATGAGATTGCACTTGAGAGTCAGACATCAAAAATGTTATCACCGAGAGGAGCATTGAAGAGCATCTAGTTCAAACCTATAATTTAACACAGGATGAACTTATGACCCAAATAGGTTAAGTGACTGGGGGAAGGCCGCGCGGCTGTTGGCAGAGAGCTCAGAGGAGCATTTACTTGTGGCTCACATTTGTTTTGACATTTTTATTCCATTTACTAACATGTTCCAAGCTGTGCTTTATAAAACAGCAATTTCCAGAAAGATGTTAATAGGATTTTAAATGAAAAGGGGGAAAAAAAAGTGTGTTCTAGGCCAAATAAACTCTAAAATACCATTTTAACCTAGTGTTTTGTAAATTTATTTAATAGGTTTATTTATTGCTGTGATTCACAGCGAGTTTAAAATGTTCATTTTTTTGTGACTCCCCAAGAGTAAAATATGTTATTCACAATTTGGCCAACATGTTTAACTACATACCACTTTAAAAATTACTTTCTATAAGCACCTATTACGACATCTCAGGCCCTAGTGTACTAGATAGCAGTCTTTGGGAAATGCCGCCTGCCACAAGAATGCTGCAGAGGCGGTTGGTGTCTGCCAGGCAACGACTGATGTCACAGGCTCTTTCCCATAATTACTGGCTGGGTAAACTTGCATATGCAGATCATACTCTGTGAACAGAGCTCTCCTCTGCAAAATGGAAGATGGTATAGGAGGGCATATGTGTAAACTCTGATGATCAAACTGGATTTATGACAGCATCAAAAGTATGTACCCCACAGCACAATAAAGTAAATACGTGAGAAAAGTTAAGGGTGAGGAGCAAAATACAACTACATAGAAAGGGATGTGGATGCGAAGAGCCGGTGGCAAATCTGACTCCGAGCTCCCAATCTAAGGAAACAGAAAGGGGCAGGTAGCAGGTAAAGGAAAAGCGAGCCCAGTTCTCAGTAGGACCACAGCTTTTGTCAGAGGTAAAGCCTGCGGGAAAACTCCATGGTTCTTCATCAGCTCTTATGAGCGCGGACTCTAAAGTCAGACAGACCTGAGACTGAGGTCCACCTTTGCTCCTTACTTGGTTTCTTGAGCTAATTACATACTTTCTCTAAGCAGGAACTTCCTCTTCCATACTGTGGGCAAGACAAAGTGCCCATGGATGGAATGAGGTGCCCACAAAGTAGGAGAATGCAGGCCACTGCCTTGAAAACAGGGAGCTCAGAGTGAATCAGAATTTCAGGGGACACTTCCCTTAATATGAACCTTCCATGGGAAACACCAACTTTTCTCTCTGTTGCTTTTGCTGATGGCTTACAATGATTTAGGTAATAATACCACAGGGAATTACAATAAGGATAATTTGATTACACGCTAAAACATGCAGTTGTCTTAGTTTAACAAGCAGTAGATTAATTATATGGCCAGTATAAATAACTCTTCCTGCAAGTGAACTTTTAATGAGAGTAGAACAGGAAAAAATATATATGTGTGTGTCTGCCAAGTGCCTTGAATGCAGGTAGTCTATGTTACCATGCCAGAATGCTCTAGAACTTTGAGCATCATTTGAGCGAAGGGTACAGCCAGCCGTTCTTATAAATAACAGGGATAATAGGGAGATCAAGGCTCGAGTTCTACTATATAAAGCAGAGCTACTATAATTTTATATCAGAAAAAATTTCAAAGCAAGTGATATCAACCATCCATTGTGGCAATAAAACTATCTCCCAAAGTTCCCAAAAGATGGCTAATCTTAAGTGGTGATGCGATTTCCGGGGGAACCTGCTGATGTACACTGATTGCCCAGTGTGCCACAGTGTGATGTAAGGGAGTGGCTCCCCAAGAAGAACTGTTGGGCCTGAGCCAATTACATTTTGAAGGACAAGTGCCCCCGCTAATGAACAGCTTCTCCGGAGCCATTTTTTTTCTGGTACTATCAGTCAAGAGGACCGATTTTGTATTGAGATCATCGCTGTGCGGCAATGAGCAGAGGTACGCAGGTAGCAGCTGGAAATGTGTCAGACAGGCACACACCACGGCGAAAGGGGAATTCTGGGCACATTCTGAGCAAGGAATGTATTTTAACAGCAGTGGTATCATCTCTCCCAAGGTAACTTTTTGAAGGGAATTTTACTTACCTAGATAGACAAGTTACATTATTTCTATAAGTAAAGCAGTAAGTACTTATTCTATGCTTCTTAATAACTGCAAACTTCTTTGAGCCTAAGCATTAACTGCATGAATTAGTGAGTTCCCTCGTGTGTTTGGAGATGTGGGCAGAGCGCTGCCAGACAGCGGTGGCGTGCTCGGTGCTGCAGACAAAGCAGGACGCTTCTGGCATGTTTCTTCCTCTCTATAGGTGCACCGCCTCGTTGTTGTGGGAGTCACACAGCTGAATTCATTTTAAAAACAAAGCAAAATATCACGGAGCGCCTAATACATGAAATAGACAATAACTGCTTACTGAAGCTCAAAAACAAGGGGACTGAAGCATTCAGAGCAGGCTTTGGTGAGAGTAGGGACTTCAAACAACCCCTATAAAAAGCCCTGTAGCTTGAGGATGAATAGAGACACTAAGGAAGGAAGTTAAAGCAGAAGGAATAGTGTGATCAACAGTTTTCTTTAAGACCTGGTACGTGACATCACTTTCCACGATTTAATAAACAGATATTTTTTGAGCATGTGTCATCTGCCAGGCATTGTTCTAGGTCTTGGGAATAAAATGATGAGCCAAGTTGACAGGTCTCTGTCCTTTGGAGATTACAGTGCAGTGAAAGATACAACAATGACCAAAAACCATCCACATACATTGATGAGAACTCCCTCCTTAACTGAACTTTAGTCAGGGTCCCCCTGAGCCCGCTTTTTGACAAGGCCTCGTCTATGGCCCTTGTCTTCAATCTGCTGCAGCCAGTTTTAGCAAAGAGCCCGGCTAAGCCAGTTTGTCGACAATCTCCCCATCTTGATGCCTTCCCTTCATCTAACCTTGACACCTAACCAAGTCCATCTCAGAAATTCTCCTTTCCTTCCCTTTCTTGCTCACTGGCTGCAACCTCCACTCAGCCCTGCTGTGTGGGGAGTTTAGTTCACTCTGACTCTCCTATCCCAGTACTGTTGACTCCAGTTGTAATCAACTTTAATAATGTCTTCCTTGCAGTTTTAAATAAATATTTGATGTAATTTTTCCCTTTAACAAATCTAAAATTCTAACTGTGTAATTGTGTGAAGGGGAGTTATCTGGGACCATAACACCATAGGATAAGGAGAAAGAAAAAAGAATGTCCAGGGGAAACGATTATTGAATGGCAATTCACGGATGAGTTGCACATCACTTTGTGGGAAAATGGGAAGGGCGCACTTGCCTGAGGAAGCAGTGTGTGCACAGGTCCTACAATGAAAGTCTGAAGAACTGCACAAGTAGTGTTGTCTACGGCAGGGAAGCAAAGGGAAGTGGAGGGTGGGTTCAAGTCCTACTTCATCTCTCCTGCTTGAGCTACATTTAGTTTCTTTCTTTTCCCTGAAATCTGATAGGTCAATAGGCCTTGCCATTCCTGCCTCATCACTAGCACTGGAATCACGTTTAATTGTTCGGTGTCTCATTTTATTTCACCTGTGTTCCTAAGACTATCCTTGTGTGCTCTGCCTATTCCCCTCCAGCCTATTCTCCACACTATCAAAATGACCTTTGCGGAAAGTACATAAGATTATATCACTCTTGTAATTGAAACCTTTGAATGGATCCCCCACCCATAACCCATCATTCATCCCCATCATGTCTTACAAAGGTATTCAAGGTGTGAATCCTCCTGTGGGTCTTTTCATGACTGCAGGGACCAATGGATCTTGTAAATGGCCATGGGAAACTTCCTGGGAGCTACTGAAAACAGCAGCCCAGCCTTTCCCAAGTTTCTGCACTTGTGTTAACAGTGTCTTTTTGCTCAGAATATCTCCACTCTCAGTACCTACTTCCTGCATAGTTGTGTGTGCTTACATGTGCACAAATGCATGCACACACTATATTTTCAATGTTCATCCCACTTCCTTGCCTTCCCCACTCCCCACACAGTTAGGTGTTGGGAACCATCATGCCTGGTTTCAGAGTCTGTAACCCTACTGACAGGCAAAAAGGCCCCATAACTAGGGGACCTGGGGACCATAAGCCATGAACGAGACAAAACTTATCCTCCCAGTAAGGGTGCAGCCTTTGTCCCCTTTATTTCACCCTGCTTAGCCCCTGAAGGATGGCTGGATAGTCAATGATGGGTAAGATTCCTCAAGGAAAAACCTAAGACAGGCATAGTCACTAAGGGGACATTAGGGAAGGATTTAGGGGATTGTGGAGAAGGGTCAAAAAACCCTCACCCCTCAGCTTTGTCATAGCCTGAGTCCTCATTCTATCTGTAAAAAGTCTCACAATCTCTTGGGTGTCTTGCTTCCTCTGCCTGACTTAGGCCTGAAACAATGCCAAAGGGGAATGCAGCCCTGTGCCAGAACAGGTAGTTCCAAGTGTGGGGAGATCAGGCCTAAGAAAGATGCATAAAATCCTGTGAAACCTGCTTTGCTAAGAATGTCCTCGATTTAAATGTTAAGGGTCCAAGCACAAAATAAGTTTGTTTACAGCTGATTGGCATCACCCTGTCCACCAGACCCTGATTCACAAGGACCCCCTGTGATCCCAGAAATGTTATCCATAAATCACACCTCCTTTCTTTGATATGCATCCCTATGCAAGCTAAACTCAATAAAAGCCCATTGAGGCAGGAGTTAAAAGCCTTTCTCCTCTGAGAGACTAGTCAGCCTTCCTCCGAAGCAGATCATGTCTTGGTAGAATTATTCTCATCCATGGTGGCCCAGGGGAGTTCTGCAGGCAGAGCCCCCTGATAGTTAGGGTCTTCTTTGTTTACACATTCACCTTCTTACGTGACTCTCAACACATGATGTTAAATAAATTGAAGACCAGAATTAATTTTGCTATGTTTTTATACTCAGATTCTAAAATAATTATAATGGGTAATCCTTGGCATTTTCCATCTGACAACAATCTTCTTTTTGGGAGTGGACTTCCAATATACAGTCATATGGTCTTAATGTCCATGTGTATACCGGATGCCTCCACCTCCTATGCATGGTTAATTGGTATAGGGGTGGGCATCTCGGACAAGGTAGATAAAATGGAAGTGTTGACTTGAAACTGTTAGACTGTGAGCCACAGAGAATATGAGTCATTTACAATATAAAGCTCAAGAGCAGTCAGGTATCTTGTTCTTTCCTTGTAGAGGAGGTTAGTTTAAAAGACAAGACTTAAAAATCATCCCCTGCACAGGAAGGAGGAAAGAATCTGAGAGCAAGAGAACAAGCAAGAGAAAACAGGAGAGAGGGATAGAGAGATAAGTGCTGGTAACACCACTTGCATTCCAATACCAGCTACTTCTGAGGCCTAGCTGTACACTCTTCCTCCCCATAGTTTGGTTATAAGAGATATCTAGTGTCCTTCTAATAAACGCCTCTATTTTCCTAAGCTATATCAACTTGGATTCTGTAACTTGCAACAAAAATCATTGATGAATAAATAGTAACTGTAATGAATATAATTTATTAATCACTTATTAGATATCCAGCATAACTTTAGTCAATATATGGTTAAAAATTTACTCCTCACAGTAATATGTAAGATTATTATTACTGTCAAAAAATGATGGAGCCTGAATTCAAATTCAGTTCTATCTGTCTCATATTCTATTGCTTTTTAAAAGGATTTTTTTTTATTTTTAGAGAGAGGTGAAGAGAGGGAGAGAGGGAGAGAAATATTAATGTGTGGTTGCCAGTCACACACCCTCTAGTGAGGACCTGGCCTGCGATCCAGGCATGCACGCTGACCAGGAAGTGAACTGGAACCCTTTGCTTTGTAGGCCCGCACTCAATCCACTGAGCCACACACCCAGGGCAATGCTGGTAGCTTTTGAGTACCAAAGTCAAGCAAGTAGTGTGCTTGTATTAATTATAGCTTAAAAAGTATATATTGACTGAAGTAGAGGGCTTGTTTCCAGGGAAAGTGGCAGATTGATGTTGAGTAGGATCTATTACGTCAAAGTTAGGAATTTGCCCTTAACTTTCTTAACGTCAGCCATTTAAGTTTTTGAATGTGGTGGTAGAAGAAGGAATCTTATTGCAAATGTCATCTCTGCACTAACTGCAGTCAATTCAACTCACTTAAAACAACAGCATAGACAAATATAATTTTTTCTTACAGGATATATAAAATTCAAAGTCAAGAATATGAGAAAAGAAATTTAGTGGTGCATTGGCCATGTGGTCTTCATTTCTACTGGTTGTGATCCAAGTGGCGAAAATCAGGAGCCTTGGTGTGTCTAAATATTAGCATTATTTTGATGACATTATTCTACTTACCTGGATCTGAGATAAACTATTTCTGAATAAATACAGATGGGGCTATAATTACCTATATGTACTGGGTGAAGTGAGGAT